>JAACNH010000973.1:0-116027 GCA_019447015.1 Hymenochirus boettgeri | reverse complement strand
CGACAATAAAGGTCCATACAGTGAGACAGACAGTAAAGGTCCCATACATTGAGAACAGACGTAAGGTCCCTACAGTGAGAACAGACAGTAAAGGTCCCATACAGTGAAACAGACAGTAAAGGTCCCATACAGTGAGACAGACAGTAAAGGTCAAATACAGTTAGAACAGACGGTAAAGGTCCCATACAGTGAGAACAGATGGTACCGTCCCATACAGTAAGAACAGCCAGTAAAGGTACCATACAGTGAGAACAGACAGTAAAGGTCCCATACAGTGATAACAGACAGCAAGGTCCCATAAAGTGAAACAGACGGTAAAGGTCCCATACAGTGAGAACAGACGTAAAGGTCCCTCAGTGAGAACTAACTGTAAAGGTCCCATACAGTGAAACAACAGTAAAGGTCCCATACAGTGAGAACGCGGTAATGGTCACATTAGTGAGAACAGACAGTAAAATCCCATACAGTGAAAAACAGACAGTAAGGTCCCATACAGTGAAAACAACTAAGGTCAAATACAGTGAGAACTGACTGTAAAGGTCAAATACAGTGAGAACTGACTGTAAGGTCCCATACAGTGAGAACAACAGTACAGTCCCATATAGTGAGAACAGACAGTAAAGGCCCATACAGTGAGAACAGACGTAAGGTCCCATACAGTGAGAACAGACGGTAAAGGTCCCATACAGTGAGAACAGAGGTTATGGTCCCATATAGTGAGAACAGACAGTAAATCCCATACAGTGAAAAACAGACAGTAAGTACCATAGAGTGAAACAGACAGTAAAGGTCCCACGTGATAACAGACAGTAAAGGTCCCATACAGTGAGAACAGACGGTAAAGGTCCCAACGGTAGAACAGACGGTAAAGGTCCCATACAGTAGAACAGACAGTAAAGGTCCCTACAGTGAGAACAGACAGTAAAGGTCCCATACAGTGAGAACAACAGTAAAGGTCAAATACAGTTAGAACGACGGTAAAGGTCCCATACAGTGGAACAGATGGTAACCGTCCCATACAGTAGAACAGCCATAAAGGTACCATACAGTGAGAACAGACAGTAAAGGTCCCATACTGTGATAACAGACAGCAAAGGTCCCATAAAGTGAAACAGACGGTAAAGGTCCCATACAGTGAGAACAGACGGTAAGTCCCATACAGTGAGAACACTATAAAGGTCCCATACAGTGAGAACAGACAGTAAAGGTTCCATACAGTGAGAACAGCGGTAATGGTCACATATAGTGAGAACAGACGTAAAATCCCATCCAGTGAAAAACAGACAGTAAGGTCCCATACAGTGAAAACAGACAGTAAATTCAAATACAGTGAGAACTGACTGTAAAGGTCCCATACAGTGAGAACAGACATGAACGGTCCCATATAGTGAGAACAGACAGTAAAGGCCCATACAGTGAGAACAGACGGTAAAGGTCCCATACAGTGAAACAGACGTAGGTCCCATACAGTGGAACAGACGGTAAAGGTCCCATACAGTGAAACAGACGTTATGGTCCCATATAGTGAGAACAGACAGTAAAATCCCATACAGTGAAAACAGACAGTAAAGGTACCATACAGTGAGAACAGACAGTAAAGGTCCCATACAGTGATAACAGACAGTAAGGTCCCATACAGTGAGAACAGACTAAGTCCATACATGAAACAGACATAAAGGTCCCATACAGTGTAACAGACAGTAAAGGTCCCATACAGTGAGAACGACGGTAAAGGTCCCATACAGTGAGAACAGACGGTAAAGGTCCCTACAGTGAGAACAGACAATAGTCCCTACGAAAACAGACAGTAAAGGTCCCATACAGTGAGAACAGACAGTAAAGGTCCCATACGTGAGAACAGACAGTAAGATCCCACAGTGAGAACAGGCAGTAAAGGTCAAATACAGTTAGAACAGACGGTAAAGGTCCCATACAGTGAGAACAGATGGTAACCGCCCATACAGTAAGAACAGACAGTAAAGGTCCCATACAGTGAACAGATGGTAAGGTCCCTACGTGAGAACAGATGGTAAGGTACCATACAGTGAGAACAACAGTAAAGGTCCGATACAGTGAGAACGACAGTAAAGGTCTCATACAGTGAGAACACACAGTAAAGGACCCATACAGTGTAGAATAGACAGTAAAGGTCTCATACAGTGAGTGAGAACAGACATTAAAGGTCCCATACGAGAGAACAGACAGTAAAGGTCCCATACAGTGAGAATAGAGTAATGTCCCATACAGTGAGAACAACAGTAAGGGACCCATACAGTGAGAATAGACAGTAAAGGTCCATACAGTGAACAGACATTAAGGTCCTAACAGAGAACAGACAGTAAATGTCCCATACAGTGAGAACAGACAGTAAGATCCATACAGTGAGAACAGACAGTTAAAGGTCAAATACAGTTAAACAGACGGTAAAGGTCCCATACAGTGAGAACAATGGTAACCGTCGCCGAGTACAAAAGGTCCCATACAGTGAGAACAGACAATAAAGGTCCCATACAGTGAGAACAGACAGTAAAGGTCCCATACAGTGAGAATAGACAGTAAAGGTCCCATACAGTGAGAACAGATGGTAACCGTCCATACAGTAAGAACAGCCAGTAAAGTACCATACAGTGAGAACAGACAGTAAAGGCCCATACAGTGATAACGACACAAAGTCCATAAAGTGAGAAACGGTAAAGGTCCCATACAGTGAGAACAGACGGTAAAGGTCCCATACAGTGAGAACAGACGGTAAAGGTCCCATACGGTGAGAACAGACGGTAAAGGCCCCATACGGTGAGAACAGACAGTAAAGGTCCCATACGGTGAGAACAGACAGTAAAGGTCCCATACGGTGAGAACAGACAGTAAAGGTCCCATACGGTGAGAACAGACAGTAAATGTCCAATATTGTGAGAACAGACAGTAAAGGTCCCATACAGTGAGAACAGACAGTAAAAGTCCCATACAGTGAGAACAGACAGTAATGGTCCCATACAGTGAGAACAGACATTAAAGGTCCCATACAGTGAGAACAGACAGTAAAGGCGCCATACAGTGAGAACAGACAGTAAAGGTGCCAAACAGTGAGAACAGACAGTAAAGGTCCCATACAGTGAGAACAGACAGTAAAGGTCCCATACAGTGAGAACAGACAGTAAAGGTCCCATACAGTGAGAACAGACAGTAAAGGTTCCATACAGTGAGAACAGGCGGTAATGGTCACATATAGTGAGAACAGACAGTAAAATCCCATACAGTGAAAAACAGACAGTAAGGTCCATACAGTGAAAAACAGACAGTAAAAGTCAATACAGTGAGAACTGACTGTAAAGGTCCCATACAGTGAGAACAGACAGTAACGGTCCCATATAGTGAGAACAGACAGTAAAGGCCCATACAGTGAGAACAGACGGTAAAGGTCCCATACAGTGAGAACAGACGGTAAAGGTCCCATACAGTGAGAACAGACGGTAAAGGTCCCATACATGAGAACAGCGGTTATGGTCCATATGTGAGAACAACGTAAAATCCCATACAGTGAAAAACAGACAGTAAAGGTACCATACAGTGGAACAGACAGTAAAGGTCCCATACAGTGATAACAGACAGTAAAGGTCCCATACAGTGAGAACAGACAATAAAGGTCCCATACAGTGAGAACAGACAGTAAGGTCCCATACAGTGAAACAGACAGTAAGGCCCAACAGTGAGAACAGACGGTAAAGGTCCCATACAGTGAGAACAGACAATAAAGGTCCCATACAGTGAGAACAGACAGTAAAGGTCCCATACAGTGAGAACAGACAGTAAAGGTCCCATACAGTGAGAACAGACAGTAAAGGTCCCATACAGTGAGAACAGACAGTAAAGGTCAAATACAGTTAGAACAGACGGTAAAGGTCCCATACAGTGAGAACAGATGGTAACCGTCCCATACAGTAAGAACAGACAGTAAAGGTCCCATACAGTGAGAACAGATGGTAAAGGTCCCATACAGTGAGAACAGATGGTAAAGGTACCATACAGTGAGAACAGACAGTAAAGGTCCGATACAGTGAGAACAGACAGTAAAGGTCTCATACAGTGAGAACACACAGTAAAGGACCCATACAGTGTAGAATAGACAGTAAAGGTCTCATACAGTGAGTGAGAACAGACATTAAAGGTCCCATACAGAGAGAACAGACAGTAAAGGTCCCATACAGTGAGAATAGACAGTAAATGTCCCATACAGTGAGAACAGACAGTAAGGGACCCATACAGTGAGAATAGACAGTAAAGGTCTCATACAGTAAGAACAGACATTAAAGGTCCTAACAGAGAGAACAGACAGTAAATGTCCCATACAGTGAGAACAGACAGTAAGATCCCATACAGTGAGAACAGACAGTAAAGGTCAAATACAGTTAGAACAGACGGTAAAGGTCCCATACAGTGAGAACAGATGGTAACCGTCCCATACAGTAAGAACAGGACAGTAAAGGTCCCATACAGTGAGAACAGAGATGGTAAAGGTCCCATACAGTGAGAACAGAGCGTAAAGGTCCCATACAGTGAGAACAGACAGTAAAGCTCCATACAGTGAGAAACAGACAGTAAAGGATCCCATACAGTGAGAACAGACAGTAAAGGTCCCATACAGTGAGAATAGACAGTAAAGGTCCATACAGTAAGAAACAGACATTAAAGGTCCTAACAGAGAGAAACAGATGGTAAAGGTCCCATACAGTGAGAACAGATGGTAAAGGTCCCATACAGTGAGAACAGACTGTCCGGTAACATGTGGATTAAATGCTAGCCCTGACCATTCCCCATATGCGGTATGTGTCCATAAAGGGGCCTGATCATATCAGTTCCCTCTACTAAGTAATAGGAGTTGATAATGACCAATGGAAATCAGGAAAGTCAAACTGTGATGCTGACAGCATTGTTGATGGGTTTTTTTGTCCACCAGACCTTGTCAATATTCAAAAAATCCAATCAGAATTGGTCAGTATCATTGATGTATAGCTACAGAGATCTAATTTGATAGGGGATTATGGATAAACAAACTTACCAGATTTCATTCCATCTGCACGTTAGTGGAACAGAGATAACTTCGGTGGTTAATGAAATTTCAAAATTAAAACAAGGTCATCCCAACTGGGGACTAGAAATGAACCGGCAAGATTTATTCCACTTTAGAATTAGAACCCATAAAAGCAGATTTTTTTTTTGACCCCCCGATTTTCGACTTTTCGATCTTGATTTTTAAAGTTCCAACTTTGGAATTCCAGAAATTCCACCCAATCGTGTTTTTTTGAAACTTGCAGTTCTATCGTCTATCATGGATATCTTCTGGTAAGATAAGGAGTAATCATAAACAGTGTAAAGCTAGGTAAACACAGGCTGATATTTATCCCGAACATACGATATTTCGGTCAATCAGGCTAAAATATCGGTGGCATTCGTGGTCAAACTGTGTTGATTGTTCTTACATTCAAATCCACAAAAGCTCGAATGGACATGTCACTAAATTTGGACTAAATTTGTGGTCTCTTACGGACACTAGAGAAGGTCGAACTATTGAAAGTTCGGTCCGTTTTCGAACTTTCGAACTATTGTAAAAGTTCGAAAGTTCGAAAACGGACCCATTAAAGTCTATGGGAGGCAAATAGTTTGAAAAGTTCGAGTCAAATACAACTAAAATATTAATGGTAGCAATGTAATGGCTGTGGGACCTGGGAAATGGTTCTGGGGAGCATGTTCCAATATCCAGGACTTAAGTAAAATCGATTTTACTCTCACGTGCGCTACTTTCGAGCTGCGCGTTCGAACGTTTCGAGGTAACATGGACATTTTACTCGCAGATTCGATACTCGCGATAGGCTGTAATGGGAATTTTACTCGCCAGATTCGATGTTCGCGCCTAGATACCATGTACATTACTCGCGGGATTCGATACTCGAACGTTCCAAACATCGATAAATCATCGAAAGTCGGGAAATATCGAAAGTCCACGTCCGAGATAGTTCGAGAAGTCGGGTCCGTTCGGCTCGAACTCGGGGGAGTTCGAGTTCTATGCCATCCCTACGGACCACATGATCGGTCCTGCCTTGTCTGCGATCAATTTTTGCCACAATGATGATAGTTTCCCCTTTAAACCTGCGTAATATTGGGATTGTGGGGGGTGGCCATACACATCTGACAAACGTCACAACAATCACGGCAGTTTGGAGTTTTGTTTATACTGGAAAATACACTGACACGCACATAGCAATGGATTGTCTGTCTCTACTTTAGTAAAGGGAGCCAAAAACAAACAAGGAAATTGGATATCCGACATAAGGCCCAATGCCAATGGTGGGTAGTTTGTCAGCACCTATTATTTTCTGGCCATACTGTGGCGTATCAGTGCAATGTGGATGGCCACCTTTAGGTCTGGTACACTCTGCCTTAATTGGCCAAATATTAAATGACATGACTGATATTTCAGTCCAAAGGTCTTTTCCCTATTAAAGTTCATATGATCTACATCCATATGACACTGCTATAAAATATATTGTTGGCCTTCATGTTTATCAGAGGTAACATAGTATGGAGGATGATAAAGACTACGTCCATCTAGTCCAACAACTTTATACCCTACCATAATGTTGTATAACAGTACATAGTAACATAGTATGGAGATTGTATAAAGACATACGTCCATCTAGTCACCTTTATACCCTACCCATAATGGTCTGTATAACAGTTACTAATAACAAGTATTGGAGGTTGTATAAAGACATACGTCCATCTGTCCAACCTTTATACCCTGCCCATAATGTCTGTCAACAATTACATAGTAAATAGTATTGGAGGTTGAATAAAGACATACGTCCATCTAGTCCAACCTTTATACCCTACACATAAGTCTGTATAACAATTACATAGAACATAGTATGGTAGGTTGTATAAAGACATACCCATCTAGTCCAACCTTTATACCCTACCGATAATGTTTGTATAACAGTTACATAGTAACATGTATTGGAGGTTGGATAAAGACATACATCCATCTAGTCCAACCTTTATGCCTACCCATAATGTATGTATACAGTTACATAGTAACATAGTAATGGAGGTTGAATAAAGACATACATCCATCTAGTCAACCTTTATACATGCCCATAATGTCTGTAACAATTACATGTAAAATAGTAATGAAGGTTGTATAAAAACATACATCCATCTAGCCAACCTTTAAACCCTGCCTATAAAGTCTGTCTAACAATTACCTAGTAACATAGTAATGAAGGTTGAATAAAGACATACGTCCATCTAGTCCAACCTTTATACCCTGCCCACAATGTCGTTCTAACAAATTACATAGTAACATAGTATTGGAAGTTGAATAAAAGACATACGTCTATCTAGTCCAACCTTTATACCCTACCCATAATGTCTGTATAAAGTACATAGTAACATAGTATTGGAGGTTGTATAAAGAATACGTCCAGTAGTCCAACCTTTATACCCTACACATATGTCTGTATAACAATTAATAGTAACATAGTATGGAAGGTTGATAAAGACATACATCCATCTAGTCAACCTTTATACCCTACCGATAATGTTTGCATAACAGTTACATAGTAAAAAGTATTGGAGGTTGTATAAGACATACATCCATCTAGTCCAACCTTTAACCCTACCCATAATGTCTGTTTACAGTTACATAGTAACATAGTATGGAGGTTGAATAAAGACATACATCCATCTAGTCAACCTTTATACCATGCCATAATGTCTGTATAACAATTACATAGTAACATAGTAATGAGGTTGTATAAAAACATACATCCATCTAGCCAACTTATTACCCTACCCATAATGTCTGTAACCAGTTAATAGTAAACATAGTAATGGAGTGAATAAAGACATCCATCCATCTAGTCCAACCTTTAAAGTTCAAGATAAAAAAATGAATGGGACATTTTTCTAACTGTCTGTTATGCCTAGAATAGAGAATGTTGATCCATGACTTCACCCTGCGGTTAGTCTGTGTCAGGATCTAGTTTCTATAAACTATGAAGAGCTCAGCCTCCCTCCAACCCATTTTTGTTTCTCATCAGTCTCTGTAAGCATTATTTCCATTGTAACAGTCATGCAGAATATGCTGGGGCATTCTAAATAAAGGATGAAATTAATCCACAGGCATTTAGCAGCTTTTTTGTATATGCTGAGGCTGAAATATGAAAGGCAGGTTGGATCGGATCCAAAGCCACATTATGGTTACCCTGCCAAACCTAAAGCAGGAGATACTTGCAACTTTCAATAGGGGTTGTTAATGTATACCAAAACACGTTAAACAAACATGATCGAGACAGCCAATCAAAACACAGAGCATGACATTTTAAAAATGCTGCCAATGCAGCACAATGGATTTTACCTGCCTTTCATGGTAATAATTGAATAAAAATTAGGAAGGAATGATCTGATGTAGTATCATTGAACCTGGTGATGAATAGGGATGGCTGGTTCGCGGATCCGAACCTGGATCAGCGCGGATTTATCCCGTTCGCGAACGACAGATTTTCCGGATTTTCCGCCTTCCGAACTCCAATGCGGATTTTTAGTATTTTCCAAAATTTTCGAAAATACGAGTTTACGTAATTTTGAAAATTTTCGAAAATACAAGGATTTTCTTATTTCCATACATACGTATTTTCTAAAATTTTCGAATTTCCGAGGATTACTCGTATTTTCGAAAATACATATTTTCGAAAATACTAGTTTTCTCGTATTTTGAAAATTTAAAATTTTCGAAAATATGAAAATCTCGTAATTTCGAGGGAATTTTTCATTTTAATGGGTCCGCTTGCGGATTTCGAAAATTGCGGATCTCGAGCGGACCGGATTTGCGAAGTTCGGACATCTCTAGTAATGAAGGGGTCATGCTCATTGGGTGGTTGTAGTGAGGTCAGGGCGAGAGAACACTTGGCCTAGACTAAGGGGCATATTTATAAGGGGCGAAAATAGCACCCAACAATACCATATTTTATAACGGTGAGCGCCATCCAACGCGATTTGTATCGTGGCCGCGATGTTCGGTGGTACATAGCGTAAGTACATTTCGCTAAGTACAATATCGCGTGAAGGGACTTAACTCCTTCCCGACGCCTCCACTACAGGGGCAGGGCATATGCCCACCCGCCCTCGACTACCCTCCCAGCAGCCCCTCTAGCCTCCTGCTCCATATGTTTGCTGCGAGCGGGGATGGGGTTGGGAGGGGCTGCTGGAAGGGGCGGCGGCAGCGGGTCGAGGGCCCGCCACGCCCCTTCGCAGCACGACCCACCCGCGGTGAGGTGGGCGTGCCTCCCGTGGCAGGTGGACACCTGACGCAATCTAGGGGGAATCTACCTTCAAGGTGGTGAAGTAATACGCCGAGATAAGTGGTGCGTAATGTTCAACATAGCCGCGAAAAGTTAACGAAGTAGTTAACTTTTCGCAGCTGTTTACCATCCCTTTTTTGCGAAAATGGTGGGAAAACGGCCTGGTGAAAAGTTAACGAAGTAAACACCCAGACTGGTGTGTGCTGATGTGACTCCTTATAATCTTGTGATATGTACCACTAGCCATGGTGGATCAGCAGCACCCAGCAAATAAACTTTGAGAAACCTAAAACTAGGGAGTGCAGGGAAACCCCTTATAAAATGTCAAAAAACACACATTATATAGACTTTGTGCATATTAATGCTCGGTATACAAGTTTTTTCACCTGATGGACATTTTTGCAACTACTGGCATTTTAACTTGCTTTCTCTTTAAAATCAGTCAATGGTCATTGTCTATAATTGGCATGCAATTAGCAAAGTGATTGGCTGTGACAAAATATCGGTGGTAATTCCGATTGGTTTATTTATTGATCTGTAGTCTGTCGAAGGCTGGGTACACATTAGAAATTTTCCTGATATTTCACGTATCGCACAAATTAGTTTCACCTGCTCTCCTGCAAGATTTACTGGAGAATGGAAGGTAAGTGTTAGTGCATTTACCTCCTGTTCTTCGAAGGTAAAAAAACTTGTAAAATACGATGGACATACCCTTTAATACCAGTAATTTTCAATATTTTTAGAAAACTTACAGGCCTTTTTAAGCTATTCAATGAACTTGCCATTACCACATCTGCTGGAAGACAGTTTCCACAGTTTCACCGTTCTCGCTGTAAGAAACCTTTCCTAACCTGAAGATGAAACTTCTTTTCTTCCAACCTTAAAGGATGTCCACGTGTCCTCTGATAGACTGATTAGTGAACAATGCACCAGAGAGCTCATTGTATGGCCCATTAATATATTTGTATAAAGTGATCATATCCCTGCACAATCATCGTTTCTCCAGTTATAAACAGCCCTAACTTGTCTAATCTGCTGATAGTAAGCCCTCCATTCCCTTTATGTCATTGACAATAGACATTTTTGGTCTGCTAGGATCAGACAATTTCTCACCGCTCAGCCGGTAATCACCAATCTCTTTTATTGGCTATGCCTGTACTCACATTGAGGTTGGACATTTAGATTTCCCCCCTCAATCTCTGGGTCCCAGTATTTCTGTTTTTTCCAGGTCTTTAATAGCGAAGGATTACATGTCTATTAGATGATTATTTGAAGTTTGGAGAATATATCCTATCTCCTTCCTGTTTTTTATGTTCCATTGATAAGAGACCAGATAGTAATGCTGTGCTATGTTTGAACACTATACAATTTGAGTTCCACAGATAAACCTTTTGTACTGTCAAACATTGTTAGAACTCAATAGCAGATTCTATGTATGTTGTGGGTGGAAAAGCCATGTGATATGGTAAAGCATGTCAAGGTCAGAGAGATGGGATGTGGTTTTGGGTAACTCTTTCAGTACTCTTAGGCTACTGGCTCAGGATACAGTGTGGTTGTTGTTTTGTGTAGACATCAACGCTGTGCGCCACTAATTGGCTTTTCTGTAACTAAAAGTCATGGAGCCCCCTGATATACTATATTGGGACCCTTCTTCTTTATTGATTAAAGCTACCAAGGGAGCACTAATGTAGGATCTATATCAGTGTAAAGGACAGTTAAATTCTTGCCCCCTACTGGCCCTGGCCCCATGCAGCCATATGGGCTGCTTTCTGGTATTTGAGGTTGAATAAAGATATACGTCCATCCAGTCCAACCCACTCAAGAATACCCACATGTTCTGCCTAACTGTTGATCCAGAGGAAGTAAAATTATAAATTCCTTCCTGGCAATCGGAAATTTCCCTGGATCATCTCTACTTTATGTATCAATACCAGTAACCTGCAAAATTCCTAGTTTTCAGAAACTCATCCAGCTTTCTTTAAAACTTTCAATTGAATCTGCCATCAAAATGTCCAATGGAAAACCCATAGAAGACCCACAATGGTTTTACCATTCACAGGGAAACACCCTTTCTGAACTCGAAGACTAAACTTCCTTTCTTCAAGTATTAAGGGATGTCCGCATGTCCTCTGACTGTTTACTGGTGAACAATGCCCGGATAGTTTATTGTAGGCCCGTTTATGTATTTATACACAGTAATCATATCCCCACGCAAGCGCCTTTTCTCCAGCGTACATAATTGAAACATCCAGTCTCTCTTCATATTCAAGTCCCCCAATCCCCTTATTAATTTAGTTGCCCTTCTCTGATCCCTTTCCATTTCAAAGATGTCCTTTTTGTACACACGATTCCAAATTGCACTGCATATTCCAAATGGGCCTTACCAATGCTTGTAAAGAGGGAGAATGACATTTTCCTCCCTTGAATCCATACCTCTCTTATACAAGACAATACCATGCTGGCTCTGGCTGTTGCCGCCTGGCCACTGCTTGCTTCCTTTAAGTTTGTTATCCACCAAACTCCAAGATCCCTTTCAACAGGGATTCACTTAACAAGAGCCATTTATAGTATAAGCAGCACAAGGATTTTTAAGTCCAAAATGCATCACTGCATGATCAACCGATAGTTCAGTGTATCTGTTGATCTGGCAGGAGTAATACAAATGGATTTTCGGCCATGCAACAACCGTTGTTCGCTCAAATCAGACAAATGGATGATCAGACACGTCCGAAAACCATGGGCGGTTGTGCAGTCCTCTATGGGCCGCACGATCAGTCACGGTGAATGGTCGGGCCGCGGCCATTATTGCCGCAACTAGTCGGTCAGAAGGAAACAATCTCATGGTAACATCCAAGTGAGTTGTAAATGTTTCAGACTGAGCATTTGATGTGGGTACTTGTTTTACATTACGTGCAGTGGCGACTGTGGTTCAGGTGTCATTCTGAGGCCATGATAAGCTCTCGTGGTTTTGCCGGCATTGAGAAGGATGTTGTGATTCTTATCATACAAAAGAACCTGCATTAGTAGATTTACAGGGAGATGTAAAAAAATCTATCGTTTAAAATGGTGGTAATTTTGCCCCAACCAATCAGATCTATTTAACATATTGAAAGCTAACATCTGATAGGCTGGGGCAAATTAGCACCATTTTTAACAATAAGAACTTTTATTGAATAACCTTTAGACTGTAGATGATACCCTTTATTTTAACATGTAAGTATTTATCTTGGCAATTGGAGCTTTAATGCACACCGTGTATTAAATCATGTTGGGGACTACAGTGACTAATTAATATGCAGTATCTCCTACCATAGGAGCCTTCAAGGACAACATTTATAGGCGCCATAACATTTACGCATAATTTAAATCACATCTGCTAATCTGATGGAAATGTAAATTTAATTAGGTTTTTTGTACATAAACCTTCTCAGCTTCTATTGAGAGATAATTAACCACTTGTAGGCTTGTTTAGATGAGAACCATGTAATAAATACATTAGCAAGTGTGACATTGTCTGGAACCATAATGGTGGATTCTGGGGGAAATACGCATTCTATGGGGCGTATTAAAAAGATCTGGTATCGCTATTTCACGATACAGCGCCTTTAACCCATCATAGTTTTTATGACTGCGATCGCACAATTACGATTGTGGTCCTAAATTACAATCACAGCTCATAATTTCGATCGCAGTCGTACAATTCATGATCGGAATGTGTACGACCACCTATACAATACCATAGAGGTAATATACTAATGCTCGGTATTGTGCTGCCGTGCAGATGGACACGCATGATCGCGGCCGAGGTTTACTGGTGCGGTTGTACTTTTATTATAACCAGTGGTATTGGAAACTTCCCTATGTATACTAAGCTGTAGCCTGCATTTTAGGTTTATAAGTGCACATTATTGCATACACTTTTTACAAGTGTATTAGATTCTCATTCAATGTTCACTAGTGCACTATACACAATGGTACTAGTGTACTATACACAATGTTTACTAGTGTTCTATACACAATGTTTACTAGTGTGCTATACACAATGTTTACTAGTGTACTATACACAATGTTTACTAGTGTACTATAAACAATGTTTACTAGTGCACTATACACATGCTTACTAGTGTACTATACACAATGTTTACTAGTGTTCTATACACAATGTTTACTGTGTGCTATACACAATGTTTACTAGGTGTACTATACACAATGTTTACTAGTGTACTATAAACAATGTTACTAGTGCACTATACACAATGCTTACTAGTGTACTATACACAATGTTTACAAGTGTACTATACACAATGTTTACTAGTGCAATATACACAATGTTTACTAGTGCACTATACACAATGTTTACTAGTGCAGTAGATTTCACTCATTGTTACTAATGTGCTATACTTCATTTTAGTTTACTAGTGCACTATACACAATGTTTACTAGTGCAGTAGATTTCCACATTGTTTACTAATGTGCTAGACTTCATTTAGTATTACTAGTTCACTATACACAATCAGGGTTATTCAATAAAAGTTTTATCATTTAAAATGGTGCTAATTTTGCCCCAACCAATCAGATCTTATTTAACATTTGAAAGCTAACATCTGATTGGTTGGGGCAAAATTAGCACCATTTTAAACAAAAGAACTTTTATGAATTCCCTGTATGTTTACTAGTGCAGTAGACTTCACTTATTGCTTGCTAATTGTTCTAGACTTCATTCAATATTTACTAGTGCACTATACACAATCAGGGAGATTCAATAAAAGTTCTTATCGTAAAATGATGCAATTTTGTCCCAACCAATCAGGTGTTAGCTTTCAAATGGTAAAGAAGTATATGATTGGTTGGGGGTAAAATTGGCACCATTTTAAACAATAGAAATTTTATTGAATCTCCCTGAATGTTTACTAGTACAGTAGATTTCATTCAGTGTTTAATAGTTCACTAACACAATGTTTATTAGTGCAGTAGATTTCACTCATTGTTTACTAATGTGCTAGACTTCATTTAGTATTTACTAGTGCACTTTACACAATGTTTACTAGTGCAGTAGATTTCACGCATTGTTTACTAATGTGCTAGACTTCATTTAGTATTTACTAGTGCACTATATACTATGTTTACTAGTGCAGTAGATTTCACTCATTGTTTACTAATGTGCTAGACTTCATTTAGTATTTACTAGTGACTATACGCAATGTTTACTAGTGCAGTAGATTTCACTCATTGTTTACTAATGTGCTAGACTCATTTAGTATTTACTAGTGCACGATACACAATGTTTACTAGTGCAGTAGATTTCACTCACTGTTTACTAATGTGCTAGACTTCATTTAGTATTTACTAGTGCACTATACGCAATGTTTACTAGTGCAGTAGATTTCACTCATTGTTTACTAAGTGTTAGACTTCATTTGGTATTTACTACTGCAATATACACAATGTTTACTAGTGCAGTAGATTTCACTCACTGTTTACTAATGTGCTAGACTTCATTTAGTATTTACTAGTGCACGATACCAATGTTTACTAGTGCTAGTAGATTTCATTCAGTGTTTACTAGTTCACTATACATAATGTTTACTAGTGCATGTAGACTTCATTCAGTGTTTACAATTGCACTATACTGTACATGCTGTTTACCAGTGTAGTATACTTATTCAGTGTTACTAATGTGCTAGACTTCATTCAGTGTTACTAGTGCACTATACACTATTTTGAGTAATGCAGTAGACTATTCAGTGTTTACTAGTGCACTAACACTATTTTGAGTATAAGCAGTAGACTTTATTCAGTGTTGACTAGTGCACTACACTATTTTGAGTAATGTAGTAGACTTTATTCAGTGTTTATAGTGCAACTATACACTATTTTGAGTAATGTAGTAGACTTTATTCAGTGTTGACTAGTGCACTATACACCATTTTAAGTAATGCAGTATACTTTATTTAGTGTTGACTGTGCACTATACACTATTTTGAGTAATGCAGTAGACTATTCGTGTTGACTAGAGCACTATACACTATTTTGAGTAATGCAGTAGACTTTATCAGTGTGTTGACTAGTGCACTATACATTATTTGAGTAATGCAGTAGACTTTATTCAGTGTTGACTAGTGCAACTACACTATTTTGAGTAATGCAGTAGACTTTATTCAGTGTTGACTATGTCACTATACACTATTTTGAGTAATGCAGTAGACTTTATTCAGTGTTGACTAGTGCACATATACACTATTTGAGTAATGTAGACTTTATTCAGTGTTGACTAGTGCACTATACACTATTTTGAGTAATGTAGTAGACTTTATTCAGTGTGATAGTGCACATAACCCATTTTGAGTATGCAGTAGTTGACTTTATTCAGTGTTGACTAGTGCACTATACACTATTTTGAGTAATGTAGTAGACTTTATTCAGTGTTGACTAGTGCACTATACACTATTTTGAGTAATGCAGTAGATTTATTCAGTGTTGACTAGTGCACTATACAATATTTTGAGTAATGCAGTAGACTTTATTCAGTGTTGACTAGTGCACTATACACCATTTTGAGTATGCAGTAGAATTTATTAGTGTTGACTAGTGCACTAAATACATTTACAAGTGAGCTAGACTTCATTCAGTGTTTACTACTGAGCTAGACTTCATTTGTGTTTACTAGAGAGCTAGACTTCATTCAGTGTTTACTAGAGAGCTAGATATCATTCAGTGTTACTAGAGAGCTAGACTTCATTCAGTGTTTACTAGAGCTAAACTTCATTCTGTGTTTACTAGAGAGATGACTTCATTCAGTGTTTACTAGAGAGCTAGACTTCATTCTGTGTTTACTAGAGACTAGACTTCATTCGGTGTTTATTAGTGAGCTAGACTTCATTCTGTGTTTACTAGAGAGCTAGACTTCATTCAGTGTTTACTAGTGAGCTTCAATAGTGTTTACTACTGAGCTAGACTTCATTCGTGTTTACTAGAGAGCTAGACTTCAATCTGTGTTTACTAGAGAGTAGACTATTTAGTGTTTACTAGAGAGCTAGACTTCATTCAGTGTTTAGTAGAGAGCTAGACTCATTCTGTGTTTACTAGAGAGCTAGACTTCATTCAGTGTTTTACTAGAGAGCTAGACTTTATTTGTGTTTACTAGAGGCAGACTTTATTCTGTGTTTACTAGAGAGCTAGACTTCATTCGGTGTTTACTAGAGCACTATACTCATTCTGTGTTTACTAGAGAGTAGACTTCATTCAGTGTTATATAGAGTAGACTTCATTGTTTACTAGAGCACTATAACTTCATTCTGTGTTTACTAGAGAGCTAGACTTCATTCAGTGTTTACTAGAGAGCTAGAATTCATTCAGTGTTTACTAGTGAGCTAAACTTCATCAGTGTTTACTAGTGAGCTCATTCAGTGTTACTACTGAGCTAGACTTCATTCTGTGTTTACTAGAGGCTAGACTTAATTTAGCGTTTACTAGAGAGCTAGACTTCAATTCTGTGTTTACTAGAGAGCTAGACTTTATTTAGTGTTTACTAGAGAGCTAGACTTCATTCTGTGTTTTACTAGAGAGCTAGACTTCATTCAGTGTTTACTAGAGAGCCAGACTTCATTCAGGTTTACTAGTGAGCCAGACTTCATTCAGTGTTTACTACTGAGCTAGACTTCATTCAGTGTTTACTAGAGAGCTAGACTTCATTCAGTGTTTTACTAGAGAGCTAGACTTCATTCTGTGTTTACTAGAGAGCCGGACTTCATTCAGTGTTTACTAGTGAGCCAGACTTCATTCAGTGTTTACTATGAGCTAGACTTCATTCTGTGTTTACTAGAGAGCTAGACTTCATTCAGTGTTTACTAGAGAGCTAGACTTCATTCTGTGTTTACTAGAGAGCTAGACTTCATTCGGTGTTTACTACTGAGCTAGACTTCGTTCAGTGTTTACTAGTGAGTAGGGATGGACTAGAACTGAACTGAAACCCAAGTCCGAGTCAGATTTTAAGAGTTTGTACTAAATCAGATTCTTTAAACTAAAAACATTCGAACTTTTCAAACTCATAGACTTTTTTTTTGATACCGGTAATTATCTAACATTCTGTTTATGGGGAAAACGTAGAATTCCTAAACCCACCATTCCGTATATGGGGGTTTATTCGACTCAGTCCTCTATTCGGATAATTATTCAATATCGAACAGGAAGCTCAAAAATAGTGTGATTTTTCAAGTTCTGGATATTTGCACATGATCCCCAGACCATTTCCCAGGTCCCAGACACATGTAAGTTACCATTGCTGTTTTAACCTTATTTTAATTCAAACTATTGGTCCCCAATTACTTTAATTGGTTGGTTTAGAATTTTCGAACTTTTTCAGAAGTCTGAAAATCCGTTCCAATTTCAGAAGATGGTCCATCTCTGGTTATAAACTGATGACATAACATGGTACTGTGTAATGTACCATTTTTTAAGGCTTTAGGTCACATAGTTATAGAGCTTGTGGGGGGTGATATGAGGCATATTAGTAGCAAGTCCTGTGACAGGTAAAGAGTCAATCATAGTATATAACTGATGACACACTAAGCAACCATTTCTAAGAGAATATGTGGGATTTTATTTGGACCCCAGGCACTCTGTTCTGGTCCAATGATATATATTGAAAGATCCTTGGAAAGGATAAAAAGCTTATTTACCTTGGGCCATAAGAACTATTCTAAACAGAGAGAGCAGTGATATATTTCTGTAGTTCAATCGAGTCAGTATTTAGAAAGCTGGATATTTGTGATCTTGGCACGGTCTTAAGAAACATCACAATCTTCTCTCACAGCTCAAATATCATCTAATTGGGTGGCCACTTAACAACAATAAAATTAGAATATGGCTCCCATATTTAACCAATCTGGAAGGATAGAGAAGCAGAATAGAACGCTAATGGCCGCCCGGGGTAACAAGAGCTATGGCATCCCAGTAAGTTATTTAAAAATAATTAGAGTCCTAATATTCCTGTTTAGTTTCCCTTAAATTGGTTTTACTGCCATCGCTCTGAAGTTGATGGTGCCGAATGCATCAATTGTGTGTCTGCTGCACTTTGATAAGAGTCTCTTAATGTCTCCTGCAAAAAAGAAAATACATTATGTTCTGTCAACAGTGTCTGAATGCAGCAGCATTAAACGTAATCAAGGGTAACTTGTGTTTCTGTTGATAACTTGCAATGCTGAATATTAAAGCTCTATTGCTTGGCCGTTCATTTAGACAACAAATCTCTGCTTGGTGGCGATTTTTTTTTTTTCTGATTGGTTCTTTTCCAAATTGGTGAGCTGGTTACGGCATTTTAATAGCAGGTGCCTAAGGCTATCGATGGAAAGAAGGAAAATGCACCAACTGAGTTTAGAAGCTGAAATGAAAACAAAGGACTGACCTTACTCAATTTGCCATTAGGATGCGAAATGATCGGAGCTTTTAAACCCCCCCCCTGCAAAAAAATTCATCAATGTCCATTAGAGAGAGATGCGCCCCATTCAAGGGTAATGTCTCTTGACTTCAGTTAAAAGTAAAGCTTAGGTTGGATATATTAAACCTAATGAAGCTTGATGGATACGCTGCCGGTGCTGGTTGCTGTATGTCTACTTAAATATTCTTTTTAAAGGCAGAATTCGGTTGCTTTTAACATCCGCCATTAATCATGGGCAAGTAAAAAACACGGCAAGTATTAATATCACTGTGCTCTGTACCTGAAGCCTTTTAACAATACATCTATACTGCACCAGTATACAAACACAAAGTCAGTCTGCAGGTAAAATTGTTACTTGCAACCTGTATGGTGGCGAGTATATCTTCAATATATACAATACATGTATAGAAAATAAACATTGGCCTTTAATAGGGCAACTAGTTATTATATTATGGATTTATATAGCGCCAACATCTTCGTTAGCGCTTTACAATTACATGTATACATACATCAGGCCCTGCCTGAAGAGCTTACAATCTAAGCACATCTATTTGACACATACAACCTATCAGTATGTCTTTAGATTTTGGGGAAAACAGGAGTGCCCAGAGGAAACCCACGCAAGCATGGGGAGAACATACAAACTCCTTGCAGATGTGTCCAAGGGTGGAATCAAACTCGGACTTCACACTGCAAGGCATCGATGCTATCCATTGAGCACCATTGCCCAAAACAGACACCTTCACACTTCACTGATGCAGTAAATATGTTTACCCACCAAAGGGGGGTTGGGTTGTGGTTATATATGTGTGGTTTGCACTGTATTTACTATAGCTTGATAAAGGGCTCACTTAGCCCGAAGCATGTCACAATAAACTGAATAGTTCACAGTTTGAAGTACTATCTTGAGTCCCCTTCTATCTATTATTGACAAATGATATCCATTTAGTGCAAAACTGGAGCAGTCGGATGGTGAGGGCTCATTTGATATACCTGGAGATAGTTGTGTGCAACATTTGCCAAAGTGAAAACAGACAGTAAAGGTCCCATACATGTGAAAACAGACAGTAAAGGTCAAATACAGTGAGAACTGACGTAAAGGTTCCCATACAGTGAGAAACAGACGGTAACGGCCCATAAGTGAGAACAGACAGTAAAGGCCCATACAGTGATAACAGACCGTAAAGGTCCCATACAGTGAGAACAGACGGTAAAGGTCCCATACAGTGAGAACAGACGTAAAGGTCCCATACAGTGAGAAAAAGACATAAAGGTCCCATACAGTGAGAACAGACAGTAAAGGTCCCATACAGTGAGAACAGACAGTAAAGGTCCCATACAGTGAGAACAGACAGTAAAGGTCCCATACAGTGAGAACAGACAGTAAAGGTCCCATACAGTGAGAACAGACAGTAAAGGTCAAATACAGTTAGAACAGACGGTAAAGGTCCCATACAGTGAGAACAGATGGTAACCGTCCCATACAGTAAGAACAGCCAGTAAAGGTACCATACAGTGAGAACAGACAGTAAAGGTCCCATACAGTGATAACAGACAGCAAAGGTCCCATAAAGTGAGAACAGACGGTAAAGGTCCCATACAGTGAGAACAGACGGTAAAGGTCCCATACAGTGAGAACTAACTGTAAAGGTCCCATACAGTGAAACAGACAGTAAAGGTCCATACAGTGAGAACAGGCGGTAATGGTCACATATAGTGAGAACAGACAGTAAAATCCCATACAGTGAAAAACAGACAGTAAGGTCCATACAGTGAAAACAGACAGTAAAGGTCAAATACAGTGAGAACTGACTAAAGGTCAAATACAGTGAGAACTGACTGTAAAGGTCCCATACAGTGAGAACAGACAGTAACGGTCCCATATAGTGAGAACAGACAGTAAAGGCCCATACAGTGAGAAACAGACGGTAAAGGTCCCATACAGTGAGAACAGACGGTGTATAAGGTCCCATACAGTGAGAACAGACGGTATGGTCCCATATAGTGAACAGACAGTAAAATCCCATACAGTGAAAACAGACAGAAGGTACCATAGGTGAGAACAGACAGTAAAGGTCCCATACAGTGATAACAGACAGTAAGTCCCATACAGTGAGAACAGACGGTAAAGGTCCCCTACGGTGAGAACAGACGGTAAAGGTCCCATACAGTGAGAACAGACAGTAAAGGCCCATACAGTGAGAACAGACAGTAAAGGTCCCATACAGTGAGAACAGACAGTAAAGGTCAAATACAGTTAGAACAGACGGTAAAGGTCCCATACAGTGAGAACAGATGGTAACCGTCCCATACAGTAAGAACAGCCAGTAAAGGACCATACAGTGAGAACAGACGTAAAGGTCCCATACTGTGATAAAGACAGCAAAGGTTCATAAAGTGAGAACAGACGGTAAAGGTCCCATACAGTGAGAACAGACGGTAAAGGTCCCATACAGTGAGAACTGACTATAAAGGTCCCATACAGTGAGAACAGACAGTAAAGGTTCCATACAGTGAGAACAGGCGGTAATGGTCACATATAGTGAGAACAGACAGTAAAATCCCATACAGTGAAAAAAACAGCAGACTAAGGTCCCATACAGTGTGAAAACAGACAGTAAAAGTCAAATACAGTGAGAACTGACTGTAAAGGTCCCATACAGTGAGAACAGACAGTAACGGTCCCATATAGTGAGAACAGACAGTAAAGGCCCATACAGTGAGAACAGACGGTAAAGGTCCCATACAGTGAGAACAGACGGTAAGGTCCCATACAGTGAGAACAGAGGTAAAGGTCATACAGTGAGAACAGACGGTTATGGTCCATATAGTGAGAACAGACAGTAAAATCCCATACAGTGAAAAACAGACAGTAAAGGTACCATACAGTGAGAACAGACAGTAAAGGTCCCATACAGTGAAACAGACAGTAAAGGTCCCATACAGTGAGAACAGACAATAAAGGTCCCATACAGTGAGAACAGACAGTAAGGTCCATACGTGTAACAGACCGTAAAGGTCCCATACAGTGAGAACAGACGGTAAAGGTCCCATACAGTGAGAACAGACGGTAAAGGTCCCATACAGTGAGAACAGACAATAAGGTCCCATACAGTGAAAACAGACAGTAAAGGTCCCATACAGTGAGAACAGACAGTAAGGTCCCATACAGTGGAACAGACAGTAAGATCCCATACAGTGAAACAGGCAGTTAAAGGTCAAATACAGTTAGAACAGACGGTAAAGGTCCCATACAGTGAGAACAGATGGTAACCGTCCATACAGTAAGAACGACAGTAAAGGTCCCATACAGTGGAACAGATGGTAAAGGTCCCATACAGTGAGAAACAGATGGTAAAGGTACCATACAGTGAGAACAGACAGTAAAGGTCCGATACAGTGAGAACAGACAGTAAAGGTCTCATACAGTGGAGAACACACAGTAAAGGACCCATACAGTGTAGAATAGACAGTAAAGGTCTCATACAGTGAGTGAGAACAGACATTAAAGGTCCATACAGAAGGAACAGACAGTAAAGGTCCCATACAGTGAGAATAGACAGTAAATGTCCCATACAGTGAGAACAGACAGTAAGGGACCCATACAGTGAGAATAGACAGTAAAGGTTCATACAGTAAGAACAGACATTAAAGGTCCTAACAGAGAGACAGACAGTAAAGTCCCATACAGTGAGAACAGACAGTAAGATCCCATACAGTGAGAACAGACAGTAAAGGTCAAATACAGTTAGAACAGACGGTAAAGGTCCCATACAGTGAGAACAGATGGTAACCGTCCCATACAGTAAGAACAGACAGTAAGGTCCATACAGTGAGAACAGATGGTAAAGGTCCCATACAGTGAGAACAGATGGTAAAGGTCCCATACAGTGAGAACAGACAGTAAAGGTCCCATACAGTGAGAACAGACAGTAAAGGTCCCATACAGTGAGAACAGACAGTAAAGGTCCCTACAGTGAGAATAGACAGTAAAGGGTCTCATACAGTAAGAACAGACATAAAGGTCTAACAGAGAGAACAGACAGTAAATGTCCCATACAGTAAGAACAGACAGTAAAGGTCCCATACAGTGAGAACAGACAGTAAAGGACCATACAGTGAGAACAGACAGTAAGGTCCCATACAGTGGATAGACCGTATAGACAGTAAAGGTCTCATACAGTAAGAACAGACATTAAAGGTCCTAACAGAGAGAACAGACAGTAAATGTCCCATACAGTAAGAACAGACAGTAAAGGTCCCTGTTGGCACACAGATACTGGTAAAATCATTTGCACAAACTCTGATAAATGGTTGACACCCAGACTCTAATAAATGGTTAGTGTGCAAATGATTTTACCAGTATCTGTGTGCCAACAGGGACCTTTATGCTGTGTCTTACTGTATGGGACATTTACTGTCTGTTCTCTCTGTTAGGACCTTTAATGTCTGTTTCTACTGTATGAGACCTTTACTGTCTAGTCTCACTGTATGGGACCTTTACTGTCTGTTCTCACTGTAGGGTCCTTTACTGTCTGTTCTCACTGTATGGGACCTTTACTGTCGTTCTTACTGTATGGGACATTTACTGTCTGTTCTCTCTTGTTAGGACCTTTAATGTCTGTTCTTACTGTATGAGACCTTTACTGTCTTTCTCACTGTATGGGACCTTTACTGTCTGTTCTCACTGTATGGGTCCTTTACTGTCTGTTCTCACTGTATGGGACCTTTACTGTCTGTTCTCACTGTATGGGACCTTTACCATCTGTTCTCACTGTTAGGGACCTTTACCATCTGTTCTCACTGTATGGGACTTTACTGTCTGTTTACTGTATGGGACGGTTACCATCTGTTCTCAATGTATGGGCCTTTACCGTCTGTTCTAACTGTATTTGACCTTTACTGTCTGTTCTCACTGTATGGGATCTTATGTCTGTTCTACTGTATGGGACATTTACTGTCTGTTCTCTTGTTAGGACCTTAATGTCTGTTTACTGTATGAGACCTTTACTGTCATTCTCACTGTATGGGGCCCTTACGTCTGTTCTCACTGTATGGGACATTTACTGTCTATTCTCACTGTATGGGACCTTTACTGTCTGTTCTCTCTGTATGGGACCTTAATGTCTGTTCTCACTCACTGTATGAGACCTTTACTGTCTATTCTACACTGTATGGGTCCTTACTGTGTGTTCTACTGTATGAGACCTTTACTGTCTGTTCTCACTGTATCGGACCTTTACTGTCTGTTCTCACTGTATGGTACCTTTACCATCTGTTCTCACTGTATGGGACCTTTACCACTGTTCTCACTGTATGGGACCTTTACTGTCTGTTCTTACTGTATGGGACGGTTACCATCTGTTCTCACGTATGGGACCTTTACCGTCTGTTCTAATGTATTTGACCTTTACTGCTGTTCTCACGTATGGGATCTTACTGTCTGTTCTCACTGTATGGGACCTTTACTGTCTGTTCTCACTGTATGGGACCTTTACGTCTGTTTTCACTGTATGGGACCTTTATTGTCTGTTCTCACGTATGGGACCTTTACCGTCTGTTCTCACTGTATGGGACCTTTACGTCTGTTCTCACTGTATGGGACCTTTACTGTCTGTTATCACTGTATGGGACCTTTACTGTCTGTTCTCACTGTATGGGACCTTTATTGTCTGTTCTCACTGTATGGGACCTTACGTCTGTTACACTGTATGGGACCTTTACTGTCTGTTCTCACTGTATGGTACCTTTACTGTCTGTTTTTCACTGTATGGGATTTTACTGTCTGTTCTCACTATATGGGACCATAACCGTCTGTTCTCACTGTATGGGACCTTTAACGTTGTTCTCACTGTATGGGACCTTTACCGTCTGTTCACTGTATGGGCTTTACCGTCTGTTCTCACTGTATGGCCTTACTGTCTGTTCTCTATATGGGACGTTCTGTCTGTTCTCAATGTATGGGACCTTTACAGTCAGTTTCATGTATTTGACTTTTACTGTCTGTTTTCACTGTATGGGACCTTACTGTCTGTTTTTCACTGTATGGGATTTTACTGTCTGTTTCTCACTATATGTGACCATTACCGCCTGTTCTCATGTATGGAACCTTTACTGTCTGTTCTCACTGTATGGGACCTTTATAGTCAGTTCTCACTGTATGGGACCTTTACCGTCTTCTCACTGTATGGGACCTTTACCGTTGTTCTCACTTTATGGGACACTTTCGTCTGTTATCACAGTATGGGACCTTTACTGTCTGTTCTCATGTTGGTACCTTTACTGGCTGTTCTTAGTATGGGACGGTTACCATCTGTTCTCACTGTAGGGACCTTTACCGTCTGTTCTAACTGTATTTGACCTTTACTGTCTGTTCTCACTGTATGGGACCTTTACTGTCTGTTTCACTGTATGGGACCTTTACTGTCTGTTCTCACTGTATGGGACCTTTACCGTCTGTTCACCGTAGGGACCTTTACCGTCTGTTCTCATGTATGGGACCTTACTGTTGTATCATGTATGGGACCTTTACTGTCTGTTCTCACTCTATGGTACCTTTACTGTCTGTTTTTACTGTATGGGATTTTACTGTCTGTTCCACTATATGGGACCATAACCGTCTGTTCTCACTGTATGGGACCTTTACGTCTGTTTCACTGTATGGGACCTTTACCGTCTGTTCTCACTGTATGGGCCTTTACTGTCTGTTCTCACTATATGGGACCGTTACTGTCGTGTCTCACTGGTGGGACCTTTACAGTCAGTTCTCACTGTATTTGACCTTTACAGTCAGTTCTCATGTATTTGACCTTACGTCTGTTTTCACTGTATGGGACCTTACTGTCTGTTTTTCATATGGGATTTACTGTCTGTTCTCACTATATGTGACCATTACCGCCTGTTCTCACTGTATGGGACCTTTACTGTCTGTTTCACTGTATGGGACCTTTACAGTTAGTTCTCACTGTATGGGACCTTTACCGTCTGTTCTCACTGTATGGGACCTTTACCGTCTGTTCTCACTTTATGGGACCTTTGCTGTCTGTTATCACTGTATGGGACCTTTACTGTTGTCTCACTGTATGGTACCTTTACGGCTGTTCTTACTGTATGGGACGGTTACCATCTGTTCTCACTGTATGGGACCTTTACCGTCTGTTCTACAGTATTTGACCTTTACTGCTGTTCTCACTGTATGGACCTTTATGTCTGTTCTCACTGTATGGGACCTTTACTGTGTTTCACTGTATGGGACCTTTACTGTCTGTTCTCACTGTATGGGACCTTTACTGTCTGTTTCACTGTATGGGACCTTTATGTCTGTTCTCACGTATGGGACCTTTACCGTCTGTTCTCACTGTATGGGACCTTTACCGTCTGTTCTCACGTATGGGACCTTTAAGGTCTGTTATCACTGTATGGGCCTTTACTGTCTGTTCTCACTATATGGGGCCGTTACCGTCTGTTCTACTGTATGGGACCTTTACAGTCAGTTCTCACTGTATTTGACCTTTACTGTTGTTTTCACTGTATGGGACCTTTACTGTCTGTTTTCACTTTGGCAAATGTTGCACACAACTATCTCCAGGTATATCAAATGAGCCCTCACCATCCGACTGCTCCAGTTTTTGCACTAAATGGATATCATTTGTCAATAATAGATAAGAAGGGGACTCAAGAGAGTACTTCAAACTGTGAACTATTCAGTTTATTGTGACATGGTTCGGGCTAGCAGTGAGCCTTTATCAAGCTATAGTATAACAGTGCAAACCCCACATATATAACCACACCCAACTCCCTTTGGTGGGTAAACATATTATAGATCAGTGAAGTGTGAAGGTGGTCTGTTTTGGGCCGAATGGTGGCTCAATGGATAGCATCGTGCCTTGCAGTGTTGAAGTCCAGAGTTTGATTCCACCCTTGGACACAATCTGCAAGGAGTTTGTATGTTCTCCCCATGCTTGCGTGGGTTTCTCTGGGCACTCCTGTTTTCCCCAAAATCATAAAGACATACTGATAGGTTGTAGTGTTCAAATAGATGTGCTTAGATTGTAAGCTTCAGGGCCGGGCTGATGTGAAGTGATACATGTAATTGTAAAGCGCTACAGAAGATGTTGGCGCTATATAAATCCATAATAATAATAACTAGTTGCCCTATTAAAGGCCAATGTTTATTTTCATACATGTTTGTATATATTGAAGATATACTCGCCACCATACAGGTTGCAAGTAACAATTTTACCTGCAGAGACTTTGTGTTTGTATACTTGTGCAGTATAGATGTATTGTTAAAAGGCTTCAGGTACAGAGCACAGTGATATTAATACTTGCCGTGTTTTTACTTGCCCATGATTAATGGCGGATGTTAAAAGCAAACCAGAATTCTGCCTTTAAAAGAATATATTTAAGTAGACATATCAGCAACCAGCCACCGGCAGCGTATCCATCAAGCTTCATTAAGGTTTAATAATCCAACCTAAGCTTTACTTTTAACTGAAGTCAAGAGACATTACCCTTGATGGGGCGCATCTCTCTCTAATGGACATTGATGAATTTTTTTGCAGGGGGGGGGTTTAAAAGCTCCGATCATTTGCACCTAATGGCAAATTGGTAAGGTCAGTCCTTGTTTATCATTTCAGCTTCTAAAACTCAGTGGTGCATTTTCCTTCTTTCCATCGATAGCCATTAGGCACCTGCTATTAAAATGCCTAACCAGCTCACCAATTTGGAAAGAACCAATCAGAAAAAAAATAAAATCGCCACCAAGCAGAGATTTGTTGTCTAAATGAACGGCCAAGCAATAGAGCTTTAATATATTCAGCATTGCAAGTTATCAACAGAAACACAAGTTACCCTTGATTACGTTTAATGCTGCTGCATTCAGACAATGTTGACAGAACATAATGTATTTTCTTTTTTGCAGGAGACATTAAGAGACTCTTATCAAAGTGAGCAGACACACAATTGATGCATTCGGCACCATCAACTTCAGAGCGATGGCAGAAACCAATTTAAAGGGAAACTAACAGGAATATTAGGACTCTAATTATTTTTTAAATAACTTACTGGGATGCATAGCTCTTGTTACCCCTGGGCGGGCATTAGCGTTCTATTTCTGCTTCTCTATCCTTCCAGATGGTTAAAATGGAGCCATATTCTAATTTTATTGTTGTTAAGTGGCCACCCAATTAGATGATATTTGAGCTGTGTAGAGAAGATTGTGATGTTTTTAAGACGTCGCACCAGATCACAAATATCCAGCTTTCTAAATACTGACTCGATATGAACTACAGAAATATTCACTGCTCTCTGTTTGAAATAGTTCTTATGGCCCAAGGTAAATAAGCTTTTCTCTTTCCAAGGATCTTTCAATATATATCATTGGACCAGACAGAGTGCCTGGGGTCCAAATAAAATCCCACATATTCATCTTAGAAATGGTGCTTATTGGTGTCATCAGTTATATACTATGATTGACTCTTTTACCTGTCACAGGACTTGCTACTAAATATGCTCATATCACCCCCACAAGCTCTATAAAACTATGTGACCTAAAGCCTTAAAAAAATGGTAACATATACACAGTAACAGTATGTCATCAGTTTAAACCAGAGATGGACCATCTTCTGAAATTGGAACGGATTTCAGACTTCTGAAAAAGTTCGAAAATTCTAACCAGACCAATAAAGTAATTGGGGACCAAATAGTTTGAATTAAAATAAGGTTAAAACAGCAATGGTAACTTACATGTGTCTGGGACCTGGGAAATGGTCTGGGGATCATGTGCAAATATCCAGAACTTGAAAAATGCACACTATTTTTGAGCTTCCGTGTTCGATATTGAATAATTATCGGAATAAGAGGGACTGAGTCGAAAAACCTCCCATATACGGAATGTGGGTTTAGGAATTTAAGTTTTCCCCATAAACAGAATGTTAGATAATTACCGGTATCAAAAAAAAAGTCATGAGTTTGAAAAATTCGAATGTTTTTGTTTAAAGAATCGATTTAGTACAAACTCTTAAAATCGACTCGGACTTGGGTTTCAGTTCAAGTTCTAGTCCATCCCTACTCACTAGTAAACACTGAACGAAGTCTAGCTCAGTAGTAACACCGAATGAAGTCTAGCTCTCTAGTAAACACAGAATGAAGTCTCTCTCTAGTAAACACTGAATGAAGTCTAGCTCTCTAGTAAACACAGAATGAAGTCTAGCTCAGTAGTAAACATGAATGAAGTCTGGCTCACTAGTAAACACTGAATGAAGTCCGGCTCTCTAGTAACACAGAATGAAGTCTAGTCTCTAGTAAACACTGAATGAAGTCTAGCCTCTAGTAAACACTGAATGAAGTCTAGCTCAGTAGTAAACACTGAATGAAGTCTGGCTCACTAGTAAAAACTGAATGAAGTCTGGCTCTCTAGTAAACACTGAATGAAGTCTAGCTCTCTAGTAAAACACAGAATGAAGTCTAGCTCTCTAGTAAACACTAAATAAAGTCTAGCTCTCTAGTAAACACAGATTGAAGTCTAGCTCTCTAGTAAACGCTAAATTAAGTCTAGCTCTCTAGTAAACACAGAATGAACTAGCTCAGTAGTAAACACTGAATGAAGCTCACTAGTAAACACTGAATGAAGTTTAGCTCACTAGTAAACACTGAATGAAGTCTAGCTCTCTAGTAAACACTGATGAAGTCTAGCTCTCTAGTAAACACAGAATGAAGTATAGTGCTCTAGTAAACAAATGAAGTCTAGCTCTCTAGTAAACACTGAATGAAGTCTAGCTCTCTAGTAAACACAGATGAGTATAGTGCTCTAGTAAACACCGAAGAAGTCTAGCTCTCTAGTAAACACAGAATAAAGTCTAGCTCTCATAAATATCTAGTAAACATGAATGAGTCTAGCTCTCTAGTAAACACAGAATGTAGTCTAGCTCTCTACTAAACACTGAATGAAGTCTAGCCTCTAGTAAACACTAAATAAAGTCTAGCTCTCTAGTAAACACAGATTGAAGTCTAGCTCTCTAGTAAACACAGATGAAGTCTAGCTCAGTAGTAAACACAATTGAAGCTCACTAGTAAACAATGAATGAAGTTAGCTCTCTAGTAAACACAGAATGAAGTCTAGCTCACTAATAAACACCGAATGAAGTCTAGCTCTCTAGTAAACACAGAATGAAGTCTAGCTCTCTAGAAAACACTGAATGAAGTCTATCTTCTAGTAAACACAGAATGAAGTTTAGCTCTCTAGTAAAAAAACTGAATGAAGTCTAGCTCTCTAGAAACACTGAATGAAGTCTAGTCTCTAGTAAACACTGAATGAAGTCTAGCTCTCTAGTAAACACAGAAGAAGTCTAGCTCAGTAGTAACACTGAATGAAGTCTAGCTCACTTGTAAATGTATTTAGTGCACTAGTCAACACTGAATAAAGTCTACTGCAATACTCAAAATGGTGTATAGTGCACTAGTCAACACTGAATAAGTCTACTGCATTACTCAAAATAGTGTATAGTGCACTAGTCAACACTGAATAAATCACTGCATTACTCAAAATAGTGTATAGTGCACTAGTCAACACTGAAAAAGTCTACTACATTACTCAAAATAGTGTATAGTGCACTAGTCAACACTGAATAAAGTCAACTGCATTACTCAAAATGGTGTATAGTGCACTAGTCAACACTGATAAAAGTCTACTACATTACTCAAAATAGTGTATAGTGCACTAGTCAACACTGAATAAAGTCTACTACATTACTCAAAATAGTGTATAGTGCACTAGTCAACACTGAATAAGTCTACTGCATTACTCAAAATAGTGTATAGTGCACTAGTCAACACTGAATAAAGTCTACGCATTACTCAAAATAGTGTATAGTGCACTAGTCAACACTGAATAAAGTCTACTGCATTACTCAAAATAATGTATAGTGCACTAGTCAACACTGAATAAAGTCTACTGCATTACTCAAAATAGTGTATAGTGCTCTAGTCAACACTGAATAGTCTACTGCATTACTCAAAATAGTGTATAGTGCACAGTCAACACTAAATAAAGTATAATGCATTACTTAAAATGGTGTATAGTGCACTAGTCAACACTGAATAAAGTCTACTACATTACTCAAAATAGTGTATAGTGCACTAGTAAACACTGAATAAAGTCTACTACATTACTCAAAATAGGTATAGTGCACTAGTCAACACTGAATAAAGTCTACTGCATTACTCAATAGTGTATAGTGCACTAGTAAACATGAATAGGCTACTGCATTACTCAAAATAGTGTATAGTGCACTAGTAAACACTGAATGAAGTCTAGCACATTAGTAACACTGAATAAGTATACTACATGGTAAACAGCATGTACAGTATAGTGCAATTGTAAACACTGAATGAAGTCTACTGCACTAGTAAACATTATGTATAGTGAACTAGTAAAACAATGAATGAAATCTACTGCACTAGTAAACTTGTGTATCGTGCACTAGTAAATACTAAATGAAGTCTAGCACATTAGTAAACAGTGAGTGAAATCTTGCACTAGTAAACATTGTGTATAGTGCAGTAGTAAATACCAAATGAAGTCTAGCACATTAGTAAACAATGAGTGAAATCTACTGCACTAGGTAAACATTGCGTATAGGCACTAGTAAATACTAAATGAAGTCTAGCACATTAGTAAACGTGAGTGAAATCTACTGCACTAGTAAACCTTGTGTATCGTGCACTAGTAAATACTAATGAAGTCTAGCACATTAGTAAAATGAGTGAAATCTACTGCACTAGTAAACATTGCGTATAGTGCACTAGTAAATACTAATGAAGTCTAGCACATTAGTAAACAATGAGTGAATATACTGCACTAGTAAACATAGTATATAGTGCAATAGTAAATACTAAATGAAGTCTAGACATTAGTAAACAATGCGTGAAATCTACGACATAGTAAACATTGTGTAAAGTGCACTAGTAAATACTAAATGAAGTCTAGCACATTAGTAAACAATGAGTGAAATCTATGCACTAATAAACATTGTGTTATAGTGAACTATTAAACACTGAATGAAATACTACTGTACTAGTAAACATTCAGGGAGATTCAAAAAAGTTCTTATTGTTTAAAATGGTGCCAATTTACCCCAACCAATCATATCTTCTTTACCATTTGAAAGCTAACACATGATTGGTTGGGACAAAATTTGCATCATTTTATACGATAAGAACTTTTATTGAATCTCCCTGATGTGTGTATAGTGCACTAGTAAATATTGAATGAAGTCTAGAACATTAGCAAGCAATAAGTGAAGTCTACTGCACTAGTAAACATACAGGGAGATTCAATAAAAGTTCTTATTGTTTAAAATGGTGCTAATTTTGCCCCAACCAATCAGATGTTAGCTTTCAAATGTTAAATAAGATCTGATTGGTTGGGGCAAAATTAGCACCATTTTAAATGATAAGAACTTTTATGAATAACCCTGATTGTGTTAGTGAACTAGTAATACTAAATGAAGTCTAGCACATAGTAAACAATGGTGGAAATCTACTGCATAGTAAACATGTGTATAGTGCACTAGTAAAACTAAAATGAATATAGCACATAGTAAACAATGAGTGAAATCTACTGCACTAGTAAACATTGTGTATAGTGCACTAGTAACATTGTGTTATATGCACTAGTAAACATTGTGTATAGTACACTTGTAAACATTGTGTATAGTACACTAGTAAGCATTGTGTATAGTGGAAACTAGTAAACATTGGTATAGTACACTTAGAAACAGTGTATAGACACTAGTAAACATGTGTATGACACTAGTAAACATGTGTATAGACACTATAAACATTGTGTATGACACTGAAGCTGTGTATAGCACTAGTAAACATTGTTTATGTACACTAGTAAACATTGTGTTAGTACACTAGTAAACATTGTGTATAGCACACTAGTAAACATTGTGTTAGAAACATAGTAAACATTGGTGTAAGTACACTAGTAAACATTGTGTATAGTGCATAGTGACATTGAATGAGAATCTAATACACTTGTAAAAAGTGTATGCAATAATGTGCACTTATAAACCTAAAATGCAGGCTACAGCTGTTAGTATACATAGGGAAGTTTCCATAACCACTGGTTATAATAAAAGTACAACCGCACAGTAAACCTGCGGCGCGATCATGCGTGTCATCTGCACGCAGCACAATACCGAGCATTAGTATATTACCTCTATGGTATTGTATAGGTGGTCGTACAATTCCGATCATGAATGTACGATGCGATCGAAATTGTATGATGTGATTGTAATTTTAGGACCACAATGTAATTGTGCGATCGCAGTCATAAAAAATATGATGGTTAAAGGCGCTGTATCGTGAAATAGCGATACCAGATCTTTTAAATACGCCCCATAGAATGCAGTATTTCCCCCAGAATCCACCATTATGGTTCCAGACAATGTCACACTTGCTAATGTATTATTACATGGTTCTCATCTAAACAAGCTACAAGTGGTGTAATTATCTCTCAATAGAAGCTGAGAAGGTTTATGTACAAAAAACCTAATTAAAATATACATTTCATCAGATTAGCAGATGTGATTTAAATTATGAGCTTAAATGTTATGGCGCTATAAATGTTGTCCTTGAAGGCTCCTATGGTAGGAGATACTGCATATTAATAGTCACTGTAGTCCCAACATTGATTTAATACACGGTGTGCATTAAGCATCCAATTGCCAAGATAAATACTTACATGTTAAAATAAAGGGTATCGTCTACAGTCTAATAGGGTTATTCAATAAAAGTTCTTATTGTTAAAAATGGTGCTAATTTTGCCCCAGCCTATCAGATGTTAGCTTTCAAATGTTAAATAAGATCTGATTGGTTGGGGCAAAATTACCACCATTTTAAAACGATAAGGATTTTTATTACATCTCCCTGTAAATCTACTAATGCAGGTTTTTTGTATGATAAGAATCACAACAATCCTTCTCAATGCGGCAAAACCACGAGAGCTTATCACAGGCCCTCAGAATGACACCTGAACCACAGTCGCCACTGCACGTAATGTAAAACAAGCACCCAACATCAATGCTCAGTCTGAAACATTTACAACTCACTTGGATGTTACCATGAGATTGTTCCTTCTGACCGATAGTTGCGGCAATAATGGCCGCGGCCGCACATTCACCGTGATGATCGTGGGCCCATAGAGGACTGCACAAAACCGCCCATGGTTTTCGGACGTGTCTGATCATCCATTTGTCTGATTGGAACGAACGAACGGTTGTTGCATGGCCGAAAATCCATTTGATTACTCCTGCCAGATCAACAGATACACCTGAACTATCGGTTGATCATGCAGTGATGCATTTTGGACTTAAAAATCCTTGTGCTGCTTATATATAAATGGCTCTGTGTTAAGGAATTCCTGTTGGAAAGGGATCTTGGAGTTTTGGTGGATAACAAACTTAAAGGAAGCAAGCAGTGCCCGGCGGCAACAGCCAGAGCCAGCATGGTATTGTCTTGTATAAAGAGAGGTATGGATTCAAGGGAGGAAAATCACTTCTCCCTCTTTACAAGCATTGGTAAGGCCTCATTTGGAATATGCAGTGCAATTTGGAATCGTGTGTACAAAAAGGACATCTTTGAAATGGAAAGGGATCAGAGAAGGGCAACTAAATTAATAAGGGGATTGGGGAGCTTGAATATGAAGAGAGACTGGTAAGTTTCAATTATGTACGCTGGAGAAAAGGCGCTTGCGTGGGGATATGATTACTGTGTATAAAATACATAAACGGGCCATAACATAAAACTATCGGGGATGTTTCACCAGTAGAAACATGTAGAGGACATGCGGACATCCCTTAATACTGAAGAAAGGAAGTTTAGTCTCGAGTTCAGAAAGGGTGTTTCCCTGTGGAATGGTAAAAACATTGTGGGTCTTCTATGGGTTTTCCATTGGACATTTTGATGGCAGATTCAATTGAAAGTTTTAAAAGAAAGCTGGATGAGTTTCTGAAAACTAGGAATTTTGCAGGTTACTGGTATTGATACATAAAGTAGAGATGATCCGAGGAAATTCCGATTGCAGGAGGAATTTATAATTTTACTTCCTCGGATCAACAGTTAGGCAGAACATGTGGGTTTCTTGAGTGGGTGTGGACTTGGATGGACGTATATCTTATTCAACCTCAAATACCAGGGAAGGCCCATATGGCTGCATGGGGGCCAGGGCCGTAGGGGGGCAAAGAATTTATACTGTCCTTTACACTGATAAGATCCTACATTAGTGCTCCCTTGGTAGCTTTAATCAATAAAGAGAGAAGGGTCCCAATATAGTATATCAGGGGGCTCCATGACTTTTAGTTACAGAAAAGCCAATTAGTGAGGCACAGCGTTGATGTCTACACAAAACAACAACCACACTGTATCCTGAGCCAGTAGCCTAAGAGTGACTGAAAGAGTTAACCCAAAACCAACATCCCATCTCTCTGACTTGACAGCTTTACCATATCACATGGCTTTTCCACCCCAACATACATAGAATCTGCTTATTGAGTTACTAACATATGTTGACCGTACAAAGGATTTATCTGTGGAACTCAAATTGTATGGTTCAAACATAGCACAGTTATATATGGTCTCTTTATCAATGGAACATAAAAAACAGGAAGGAGATAGGAGGTTATATGTCCAGAACTTCAAATAATCATCTAATAGACATGTAATCCTTCGTATTAAGACCTGGAAAAAACAGAAATACTGGGGCCCAGAGATTGAGGGGGGAAATCATAAATGTCCAACCTCAATGTGAGTACAGGCATAGCCAATAAAAGAGATTTGGTGATTACCGGCTGAGCGGTGAGAAATTGTCTGATTCCTAGGCAGACCAATGTCTATTGTCAATGGACAATAAGGTGGAGGGCTGACTATGCAGGCAGATTAGACAGTTGGGCTGTTTTAATGGAGACGACCCGCGCTCATGACTTTGGTGCCTACTCGTGGATTATTGTGACATTCTTACCTACACGTATACCTAGTATAGTATAGTATAGTATAGTATAGTATAGTATAGTACAGTATAGTATAGTATAGTACAGTACAGTATAGTACAGTATAGTATAGTACAGTATAGTATAGTATAGTACAGTATAGTACAGTATAGTATAGTATAGTATAGTATAGTATAGTACAGTATAGTATAGTACAGTATAGTACAGTATAGTATCTTCTCCACGAGCCTGACTGTCTTTGCCGTGTGCATGCGTCTTGGCTTCTATCGCTTTTGGGGGAACCTCTGGTGTACTGCAACTCGCTACTGGCCTTTTACTCGGCTTTCTCGCTTTAAAATCAGTCAATGTTCTATGTCTATAATTGGCTGCAATTAGTCAAAGTTGGATTGGCTGTGTACAAAATACGTGGGTAATTCCGATGGTTTATTTATTGATCTGTAGTCGGTCGAAGGCTGGGTCACATTAGAAATTTTCCTGATATTTCCACGTATCGCACCACAATTTAGTTTTCATTCACTGCTCTCCTGCCAGATTTAAGGAGAAGTGAAGGTAATGTTAGTGCATTACCTCCTGTTTCTTCAGTAAAAGAGTAAAACAAAAATTTAATACGATGGACATACCCTTTAATACCAGTTAATTTTCAATATTTTTAGAAACTATCCATGGCCTTTGTTTAAGCTATTCAACTGAACTTGCCATTATCACCACTCTGCTCGCTGGAAGACCAGTTTTTCACAGTTTCACCGTTCTCGCTGTAAAGAAAACCTTTCCTACACCTGAAGAGAAACTTCTTTTCTTCAACCTTAAAGGATGGCCACGTGTCCTCTGTTATAGACTGATTAGTGAAACAATGCACCAGAGAGCTCATGTGTATTGCGCCATTAACTATATTTGTATAAAAGTGATCATTATCCCTGCCACAATCAATCGTTTCTCCAGTATAAACAGCACCTATACATGTCTATCTGCCCTGCATAGTCAAGCCCATCCTTCCCTTATTGTCATTGACAATAGACATTTTTGAGTCTGCCTAGAATCAACAATTTCTCACCCGCTCAGCCGGTATCACCAAATCTCTTTAGATGGCTATGCTGTACTCACATTGAAGGTTTGGACTTTATGATTTCCTCCCCTCAATCTCTGGGTCCCAGTATTTCTTGTTTTTTGCCAGGTCTTTAATAGGAAGGAGTACATGGTCTATTTATTAGATGATTATTTGAAGTTTCGGGACATATAAACCCTACTCTCCTTCCTGTTTTTTAATGTTCCGTGAATAAAGAGACCAGATGTATGCTCTGTGCTATGTTTGAACCTATACAATTGATTCTCACAGATACTCTTTTGTACTGGTCAAATATGTTAGATAACTCAATAAGCAGATTCTATGTATTGTGGGTGGAAAAAAGCATGTGATATGGTAAGCAGTGTCAAGGTCAGAGAGATGGGATGTTGGGTTTTGGGGTTAACCTCTTTCAAGTCCTCTTAGGACTACTGGCTCAGGAATACAGTTGTGTTGTTTTGTGTAGCGACATCACGCGTGCTCATAATGCATTTTCTGTAACTAAAAGGTATGGAGCCCCCTGAATACTAGTGGGACCCTTCTCTCTTTATTGATTTGTATAAGCTCCAAAGGGACCACTAATGTAGGATCTATATCAGTGTAAAGGACAGTATAAATTCTTTGCCCCCCTACTGGCCTGGCCCCCATCAGCCATATGGGCTGCCTTACCTGTATTTGAGGTTGATGAATAAAGTATACGCCATCCAGTTCCAACCCACCAAGAATACCCACAGTTCTTTGCCTAACTGTTGACCAGAGGAAGTAAATATTATAAATTCCTTGCCTGGCAATCGGAAAATTTCCCTGTATCATCTTACTACTTTATGTATCAAATACAGTAAACCTGCAAAATTCCTATTTCAGAAACCATCCAGCTTTCTTTTAAAGCTTTCAATGAATCTGCCATCAAAATGTCCACATGAAACCCATAGAAGACCCACAATGGTTTACCATTCCACGGGAAACACCCTTTCTGAACTCGAATACTAAAACTTTCCTTCTTCAAGTTTAAGGGATGTCCCATGTCCTCTGACATTGTTCTACTGGTGAAACAATGCCCCGGATGTTTAATTGTAATGGCCCGTTTATGTATTTATACACAGAATCATATACCCCACGCAAGCGCCTGTTCTCCAGCTACAGTATTGAAACTTATCCAGTCTCTTCGCATATTCCAATCTCCCCAATCACCTTATTAATTTAGTTGCCCTTCCTCTGTCCCTTTCCATTTCAAAGATGGTCTTTTTGTACAGACACGATTCCAAATTGCACGTCATATTCCAAATGAGGCCTCTTACCAATGCTTGTAAAGAGGGAGAATGACATTTTCCTTCCCTCTCTCCGACATCACATACCTCTTTAACAAGACAATACCATCGCTGGCTTCTGGCTGTTGCCCCGCGCTGGCACGCTTGCTTCCTTTAAGTTTGTTATCCACCAAAATCCGACAAAAAAATCCTTTCCAACAGGGATTCACTTAATCACAGAGCCTTTATATAGTATAAGCACAGACAAGGATTTTTAAGTCAAAATGTCAATCCACGACATGGGATCAAACCGATATTCAGTGTATCTGTTGGAATCTGGCAGAGTAATCCAAAGGGTATTTTCGGCAGCAACAACCGTTACGTTTCGTCCAATACAGACAACAGGATGTCAGACACCGTCCGAAAACCATGGGCGTGTTGTGCTCCTCTATGGGGGCCGCAGATCAGGTCACGTATGTGAATGGTCGGGGCCGCGGCCATATTGCCGCAACTAGTCGGTCAGAAGTAACAATCTCAGGTGTAACATCCAAGTGAGTTGTAAATGTTTCAGCAGACTGAGCATTTGATTTGGGTACTTGTTTTTAACATACGTGCAGGTGGCCGACTGTGGTTCACGGTTGTCATTCTGAGGGCCTGATAAGCTCTCGTGGTTTTGCCGCATGGGAGAAGGGATGTGGTGTTCTTTATCATACAAAAGAACTGCATTATTAGATTTACAGGGAGATTAATAAAAATCCTTATCGTTTAAAATGGTGGAATTTTTTGCCCACAACCAATCAGATCTTATTTAACATTTGAAAGCAACATACGGATAGGCTGGGGCAAAATTAGCACTATTGTTAACAATAAAACTTTTAGTGAATAACCCTATTAGACTGTAGACTGATACCCTTTTTTTAACATGTAAGTATTATCTTGGCAATGAGCTCTTTAAGGCACACGTAGTATAAATCAATGTGGGGACTGACGTGACTAATTTAATTATGCCAGTATCTCCTACCATAGCGACGCTTCAAGGACAAACCAATGTTATAGGCGCCATACATGTTAAGCGATAACTTTTAAATCACATCTGTAATTGATGGAACTGTAATATTTATTAGGTTTTTTTTGTACAAACCCTTCTCAGTCTTCTATTGAGAATAATTAATCCACACTTGTAGGCTGGTTTAGATGAGAACATCCGTAATACATACATACAGCAAGTTGTGGAACATTGTCTGGAACCATATGGTGGATCTGGGGGAAATTGCAATTCTATGGGGCGTATTAAAAGTTCTGGTATCGTATTTCTTCAGATTACAGCGCCTTTAACCATCATAGTTTTTATGACTGCTCGATGCACACCATTACGATTGTGGTCCTAAAAATTACAATCACAGTCAACCAATTTCGACTCGCAGTCCGTACAATTCATGATCGGATTTGTACGACCACCTATCTACAATACCATAGAAGGTAATAATAATGCTCGGTTGGTGCGGGCCGTGCAGATGACACGCATGATCGTCGGCCGCAGGTTTACTGGTACGGTTGTACTTTTATATAACCAGTGTTATTAGAAACTTACCTATGTATACTAAAGCTGTAGCCGGCATTTGAGGTTTATAAGTGACCATTATTGTCTACACTTTTTACAAGTGTATTAGATTCTCATTCAATGTCCTAGTGACTATTACACAATGTTTACTGTGACTACTTACCCAATGTTACTAGTGTTACTATACACAATGTTTACTAGTGTGCTATACACAATGTTTACTAGTGTCCTATACACAATGTTTACTAGTGTACTGATAATACAATGTTTACTAGTGCACTATACACATGCTTACTAGGTACTATACACAATGTTTACTAGTGTTCGTATACACAATGTGTACTAGGGTGCTATACACATGTTACTAGTGTACTAGACACAATGTTTACTAGTGTACTATAACTGTTACTAGTGCACTATACACAAGGCTACTGGTCTTACCGTTTAGTGTACTAACACAATGTTTACAGTGTACTACAAGTGTTACATGCAATATACACAGGTTTTACATGCACTATACACAATGTTACTGTGCAGTATGATGTCATCTCTGTTTACTAATTGCTATACTTCGATTTGTATTTACTAGTGCACTATAACAATTTACTAGGCAGTAGATTTCACCCATTGGGTTTTTACTAATGTGCTAGACTTCTTTAGTATTACTAGTTCACTTACCAATCAGGGTTATTAAATAAAGTTCTTATCATTTAAATGGTGCTAATTTTGCCCACCAAAGATCTGAACACTCCGACGGCATACTTCCCAGATCCCGTCAGACCTGTGCACGAATCTGTTCCCTCATCTCCCCTAACATTTGAAAGCAACATCTGATGGTTGGGGCCAAAAATTAGTCACCATTTTAAACAATAGAACTTATTTATTTTATTGAATCTCCTTATGTTTTACTAGTGCAGTAGACTTCACTTATTGCTGCTAATGTTCTAGACTTCTTCAATATTTACTGTGCAATATTACACATCAGGAGATTAATAAAAGTTCTTATCGTAAAAATGATCAATTTGTTGTCCCACAATCAGGTTGTAGCTTTTCAAATGGTAAACAGATATGATTGGTTTGGGGTAAAATGTGGCACCATTTTTAAACAATAAAACTTTTTTGAAGTCTCGCCTGAATGTTTACTGTTAACAAGTAGATTTCCATTCAGTGTTTAATCAGTTCACTTACACAATGTTTATTAGTGGCAGTAGAATTTCACTCATTGTTTTACTAAGTGCTTAGCCTTCATTTAGTAATTTACTAGTGCACTTACACAATTTTACTAGTGCAGTAGATTCACGCATTGTTTACTAATGTGCTAGACTTCATTTAGTATTTAACTGTGCACTATAGACTATGTTATAGTGCAGTAGATTTCACTCATTGTTTACTAATGTGCTAGACCTTATTTAGTATAGTTACTAGTGCACTATACGCATTTTGACTAGGTGCAGTGAATTACTCATTTTTACTAATGTGCTTAGACTTCATTTGTATTTACTATGCACGATAACACAATGTTACTATGCAGTAGTTTCACTCCATGTTTTACTATGTGCTAGACTCATTTAAGTATGTTACTAGTGCTCATACGCAAGTTTTACTAGTGTTCATAATTTCACTCATTGTTTACTATAGTGCTCGGCTTCTTTGTATTGACTACTACTGCACTATACACAATGTTTTAACTATGCAGTAGATTCAACTCACTGTTTACTAATGTGCTAGCGACTTCATTTTTTGAGTATTTACTAGTGCACGAACACAATGTTACTAGTGCAGTAGATTTCATTCAGTGGTTTACTATTCACATAACATAATGTTACTAGTTCATAGACTTCAATCGTGTTTACAATGCACTATTACTGACATGCTGTTACCATGTAGTATACTATTCGTGTTTACAATGTGCTAGACTTTCATTCAGTGTTTACTAGTGCACTATACACTATTTGAGATGCAGTGTAGACTATTCAGTGTTTACTAGTGCACATACACTATTTGAGTAATGCAGTAACTTATCCGTGGTGAACTAGTGGCACTATACACTATTTTGAGCTAATGTAGACTTTATTGTGTTGTACTAGTGCACTATACACGTATTTTGAGTAATGTAGTAGACTTTATTCAGTGGTTGATAGTGCACTTACACCCATTTTAAGTAATGCAGTATACTTTATTAGTTGTTTGACTAGTGCACTATACACTATTTTGAGTACTGCAGTAGACTATTCAGTGTTGATAGAGCACTATACACGATTTGAGTAATGCAGTAGAATTTTATTCAGTGTTGACTAGTGCACTTACATTATTTTGAGTAATGCAGTAGACTGTATCAGTTGTTGACTAGTGCACTATACACTATTTTGAGTAATGCAGTAACTTTATTCAGTGTTGACTAGTGCACTAGTACACTATTTGAGTATGCGTAGACTTTATCAGTGTGGCTAGTGCACTATACACTAATTTTGAGTAATGTAGTAGAACTTTATTCAGTGTTTTGACTAGTGGCAACTTATACACTATTTTTGAGTAATGTAAGAGACTTTATTTCAGTGTGACCTAGTGCACATACACCATTTTGAGTAATCAGTTGACTTATTCAGTGTTGATAGTGCACTATACACTATTTTTAGTAATGTAGTAGACTTATCAGTGTTCCACTATGCAACTATCCACATTTTGAGTAATGCATTAGATTTTATTCAGTGTTGACTAGGTGCACTATACACTATTTTGAGTAACAGGTAGGACTTTATTCAAGTGTTACTAGTGCACTATACACCATTTTGAGTATTGCATAGACGTTTATTCATGTGTGACTAGTGCACTAAATCACTTACAGTGAGCTAGACTTCATTCAGTGTTTACCTACTGAGCTAGAGTCATCTGTGTTTACTAGAAGCTAGAACTTCATTCAGTGGTACTGAGTAGACTTCATCGTAATGAGAGCTTAGATTCATTCAGTGTTACTAGAGAGCTAAAGATCTTCTTGTGTTTACTAGAGAGACTACCTTCATTCGTTTTACAAGGATGCTTATAGTTACAGAGAGACTAGACTTCATTTCTGTGTTACTAGAGAGCTAGACTTCATTCGGTGTTTTATTAAGTAGATAGGACTTCATTCTGGTTTACTAGAGAGCTAGACTTCATTCAGTGTTTACTAGTGAGCTTCAATAGTGTTTACTACCTACGAGCTAGACTCATCTTGGTTAGCAGAGAGCTAGACTTCAATCTCTGTGTTTACTAGAGAGCAGACTTTACTGTATGTTTTATAGAGAGCTAGACTTCATTCAGTTTTAGTAGGAGAGCTAGACTACATTCTGTGTTTACTAGAGGCTAGGACTTTCATTCAGTGTTTACTAGAGACTAAGACTTTATTCTAGTGTTTACTACTAGAGAGCTAGTACTTATTCTGTGTTTACTACAGATCTAGACTTCATTCGGTGTTACTAGAGCACTTACTTCATTCTGTGTTTACTAGAAGAGCTAGATTCATTCTGGAGGCTGATTCATTCTTACTAGAGCATAATAGCTTCATTCTTGTGTTACTAGACCTAAACTTCATTCGTGTTTACTGACTAGGTCTAGACTTCTCATCTCGTGTTTAAGAAGCGTAGTACTATTAGTACTACGTGCTAACCATCAGTGTTTACAGTGAGCTTCATTCAGTGTTACTAACTGAGCTAGACTTCATTCTGTGTTTACTAGAGAGCTAGACTTAATTTAGCGTTTTAGAGAGACTAGACTTCAATCTGTGTTATAGAGAAGCTAGACTTTATTTAGTGTTTACTAGAGAGCTTAGCTTCTTCTGGTGTTACTACTAGAGAGCTAGATCTTCATCATTGTTTACTGGAGAGCCAGAACTCATTCATGTTACTAGTGAGCCAGTACCTTCATTCAGGTTTTACTACTGCTAGACTTCATTCAGTGTTTCTAGAGAGCTAGAGCTTCATTCAGTGTTTTACTAGAGCGCTAGGACTCATTCTGTGTGTTTCTGAGATAGCGCGGACTTCATTCATGTTTTAGCTGATGCCCAGACTTCATTCAGATGTTTCGGGTACTGAGCTAGACTGTCATTCTGTGTTTACTAGAGAGAGCGAACTTCATTCAGTGTATTTACTAGAGAGCTAGACTCTTGTGTGTTTACTAGAGGCTAGACTTCATGGGGGGGGTCGTGTGGTTTATACTGAGGTGATGAGCTTCGGTTCAGGTGTTTACTAGTGGTAGTGGATGGACTAGAACTTGTGGGGGACAACTGAAACCCAATCCGAGTCAGATTTTAAGAGTTTTATAGGGGAATCAGATTCTTTAGGAAGACGTCAAATGACATTCGAACTTTTCAAACTCATAGACTTGTTTGTGAACCGGAATGGTCTAACAGTCGTGTGATGGGGAAAACGAGAATTGGCCTATAAACCCACAATTCCGAGAGGGTGGTTTATCGACTCATCATCTCTATTCGGTATAATTATTCAATATCGACACGAGAAGCTCATCAAAAATAGTGTGCATTTGTAAGTTTCTCGGATATTTGCACATGATCCCAGACATGTTCCCAGGTCCCCAGACCATGTATAAGTTTACCATTTGCTGTTTTAAAAATAACAAATTAACCTTATTGTAATATACAAACTATTGGTCCTGCAATTACTTTAAATTGGTCTGGGTTTATGAAATTTTCGAACTTTTTCAGAAGTCTGAAAATCCGTCCAATTTCAGAAATGGTCCATCTCTGGTTATAACTGATGAACATTAAACATGTTGACTTTGTATATGTTACCATTTTTTGTAGGCTTTATAGGTCACATAGTTTTATATAGCTTGTGGGGGTTGATATGAGGCATATTTTAGTAGCAAGTCCTGTGTACAGGTAAACGATTCGTTCAATCATAGTATATAAGATGACACCAATAAGCCACCAGTTCTAAGATGAATATGTGGGATTTATTGGAACCCCATGCACTCTGTTTTGGTCCAATGTATATATTGGAAAGATCCTTGGAAAGGTTAAAAGCTATTAACCTTGGGCCATAAGAACTATTTCTAAACCGAGAGGAGGCAGTGATATAGTTTGTAGTTCTATCGAGTCAGTATATTTAGAAAGCGGATATATTGTGATCTGGCACCGGTCTTAAAGAAAACACACACATCTTCTCTACACAGCTTCAAATATCATTAATGGGGTGGCCACTTAACAAACACAATAAAATTTAGAAATGGCGCCAATATTACACAATCTGGAAGGATAGAGAAAGCAGAAAATAGAACGCTAATGGCCGCCCCAGGGGGTAACGAGCTAAATGGCATCACAAGTAAGTTATTAAAAAATATTAGCGTCCTAATATTTCCTGTATTAGTTCCCTTTAAATTGTTTTACTGCATCGCTCTGAAGTGATGGTGCCGAATGCATCAATTTGTGGTCTGCTGCACTTTGATTAAGAGTCTCTTATGTCCTCTGCAAAAAAGAAACATACATTATGTTCTGTCAACAGTGTCTGAATGCAGCAGCATTAACGTAATCAAGGGTAACTTGTGTTTTCTGTTGATAACTTGCAATGCTGAATATTTAAAGCTTATTGCTTGGCCGTTCATTTAGAACAACAATCCTGCTTGGTGCGATTTTATTTTTTTTCTGATTGGTTCTCTTTTCCAAATTGGTTGAGCTGGTTACGGCATTTTAATAGCAGGTGCCTAATGGCTATCGATGGAAAGAAGGAAAATGCACCACTGAGTTTAGAAGCTGAATGAATAACAAGGACTGACCTTACTCAATTTGCCTTAGGATGCCAAATGATCGGAGCTTTTAAACCCCCCCCCCTGCAAAAAAATTCATCAATGTCCATTAGAAGAGAGATGCGCCCATTCAAGGGTAATGCTCTTGCTTCAGTTAAAAGTAAAGCTTAGGTTGCTATAATATTAAACCTTAATGAAGCTTGATGGATACGCTGCGGTGCTGTTGCTGATATGTCTACTTAAATATATTCTTTTAAAGGCAGAATTCTGGTTTCTTTTAACATCCGCCTTAATCATGGCAAGGAAAAAACACGGCAAGTATTAATATCACTGTGCTCTGTACCTGAAGCCTTTTTTAACAATACATCTATATACTGCACAAGTATACAAAACACCAAGTCAGTCTGCAGGTAAAATTGTTACTTGCAACCTGTATGGTGTGGCGATATATCTCAATATATACAATACATGTATAGAAGGATAAACATTGGCCTTTAATAGGGCAACTAGTTATTATTATTATGGATTTATATATGCGCCCAAATCTTCTGTAGCGCTTTCAATTACTGTATACATTCACATCAGGCCCTGCCCTGAAGAGTGATTACAATCTAAAGCACATCTATTTGACCACATACAACCTATCAGTTATTTTATGATTTTGGGGAAAACAGGAGTGCCCAGAGGAAACCCACGCAGCATGGGGAGAACATACAAACTCCCCTTGCAGATTTGTGCCAAGGGTGAATCAACACTCTGGACTTCAACACTGCAAGGCATCGATGCTACCATTGAGCACCATTCTGCCCAAAACAGACCACCTTCACCTTCACTGATGCAGTAAATATGTTTACCCACCAAAGGGGAGGTGTTGGTGTGGTTATATATGTGTGGTTTGCATGTTATACTATAGCTTGATAAAGGGCTCACTGCTAGCCGAAGCATGTCACAATAACTGAATAGTTCACAGTTTTTGAAGACTATCTTGAGTCCCCTTCTTATCTATTATTGACAAATGTATATCCATTTAGTGCAAAACTGGAGCAAGTCGGATGGTGAGGGCTCAGTTTGAATATACCTGAGATAGTTGTGTGCAACATTTGCCAAAGTGAAACAGACAGTAAAGGTCCCATACAGTGAATGAAAACAGACGTAAAGGTCAAATACAAGTGAGAACTGACTGTAAAAGGTCCCATATACAGTGAGAAAAGACGGTAACGGCCCCACACAGTAAAAGCCCATACAGTGATAACAGACAGTTAAAGCCCATACATGATAACAGACCGTAAAGGTCCCATACAGTGAGAACAGACGGTAAAGGTCCCAACAGTGAGAACAGACGGTAAGTCCATACGTGAAAAAACAGCATAAAGTCCCATACAGTGAGAACAGACAGTAAGGTCCCATACAGTGAGACAGACATAAAGGTCCGCATACGTGAGAACAGACAGTAAAGGTCCCATCATGTGAGAACAGACAGTAAAGGTCCCTACAGTGAGAACAGAGCAGTAAAGGTCAAATACAGTTAGAACAGACGGTAAAGTCCCATCCAGTGGAGAAACAGATGGTAACCGTCCCATACAGTAAAACGCCAGTAAAGGTACCCTACAGTGAGAAACAGACGTAAAGGTCCCATACAGTGATAACAGACAGCAAAGGTCCCATAAAGTGAGAACAGTACGGTAAGGTCCCATACAGTGAGAACAGACGTAAAGGTCCCACATACAGTGAGAACTAACGGTAAAGTGTCCCATACAGTGAAACAGACATGTAAAGGTCCCATTACAGTGGGAGAAACAGGCGGGTAATGGTCACATATAGTGAGAACAGACAGTAAAATCCATACAGTGAAAACACGACAGTAAGGTCCCATACAGTGAAAAAAGACAGTAAAGGTCCAAATACAGTGAGAACTGACTGTAAAGGTCCAAATACAGTGAGAACTGACGGTAATCCATACAGTAAGAACAGACAGTAACGGTCCATAAGTGAGAACAGACAGTAAGGCCCATACAGTGAGAACAGACTGTAAAGGTCCATACAGTGAGAACAGACGGTAAAGGTCCATACAGTGAGAACAGACGGTTATGGTCCATATAGTGAGAACAGACAGTAAACCCATACAGTGAAAAACAGACAGTAAAGTACCATAAGTGAGAACAACGTAAAGGTCCCATACGTGATAACACAGTAAAGGTCCATACAGTGAGAACAGACGTAAGTCCCATACGGTGAGAACAGACGGTAAAGGTCCCATACATAGAACAGACGTTAAAAGGTCCCATACAGTGAGAACAGACGTAAAGGTCCCATACACAGTGAGAACAGACAGTAACGGGCAAATACAGTTAGAACAGAGACGGTAAGGTCCCCATACAGTGAGACAGATGGTAAACGTCCCATACAGTAAGAACAGCCAGTAAAGGTACCATACAGTGAGAACAGACCAGTAAAGGTCCCATACTGTGATAACAGACAGCAAGTCCATAAAGTGAACAACGTAAGCCCATACAGTGAGAACAGACGGTAAAGGTCCCATACAGTGAGAACTTACTAAGGTCAACAGGGAGTCTTATACAACAGTGAGAACAGACAGTAAAGGTTCCATACAGTGAGAACAGGCGGTAATGTCACATATAGTGAGAACAGACAGTAAATCCCATACAGTTGAAAACAGACAGTAAGGTCCCATACAGTAAACAGACAGTAAAAAAGTCAATACAGTGAGAACTGACTGTAAAGGTCCCATACAGTGAGAACAACTAACGGTCCATATAGTGAGAACAACAGTAAGGCCCTACAGTGAGAACAAGCGGTAAAGGTCCCATACAGTGAGAACGACGGTAAAGAGTCCCATACAGTGAGACAGACGGTAACATTCCAACAGTGAGAACAGACGGTTTGGTCCCATATATTGAGAACAGACAGTAAATCCCATACGTGAAAAAACAGACAGTAAAGGACCTACAGTGAGAACAGACAGTAAAGGTCCCATACAGTGATAACAGAAAAAGGTCCCATACAGTTGAGAACAGACAATAAAGGTCCCATACAGTGAGAACGACAGTAAAGGTCCCATACAGTGATACAGAACAGTAAAGGTCCCATACACGTGGATAACCGACGTGTAAAGGTCCCATACAGTGAGAACAGACGTAAAGGTCCCATACATGAGAACAGACAATAAGGTCCCATACAGTGAAACAGACAGTAAAGGTCCCATACAGTTGAGAACAGACGTAAAGGTCCCATACAGTGAGAAAGACAGTAAGATCCCATACAGTGAGAACAGGCAGTAAAGGTCAATACAGTTTAGACACAGACGTAAGGTCCCATACAGTGAGAACGATGTAACCGTCCATACAGTAGAACAGAAGTAAAGGTCCCATACAGTGAGAACAGATTGTAAAGGTCCCATACAGTGAGAACAGATGGTAAGGTACCATACAGTGACGAACAGACAGTAAAGGTCCATACAGTGAGAACAACAGTAAAGGTCTCATACAGTGAGAACACACAGTAAAGGACCCATACAGTGTAGAATAGACAGTAAAGGTCTCATCAGTGAGTGAGAAACAGACATTAAAGTCCCAACAGAAGAACAGACAGTAAAGGTCCCATACAGTGAGAATAGACAGTAAATGTTCCCATACAGTGAGAACAGTACAGTAAGGGACCCATACAGTGAGAAGTACAGTAAAGGTTCTCATACAGTAAGAACAGACATTAACGGTCCTAACAGAGAGAACAGACAGTAAATGTCCCATACAGTAGGAACAGACGTAAGATCCCATACAGTGAGAACAAGACAGTAAGGTTCAAATACAGTTAGACAAGACGGTAAAGTCCCATACAGTTGAGAGACAGATGGTAACCGTCCCATACAGTAAGAACAGACAGAAAGGTCCCATACAGTGAGAACAGATGGTAAAGGTCCCATACAGTGAGAACAGATGGTAAAGGTCCCATACAGTGAAACAGACAGTTAAAGGTCCCATACAGTGGAGAACGACAGTAAAGGACCCATACAGTGAGAACAGACAGTAAAGGTCCTCATACAGTGAGAATAGACAGTAAAGGTCTCATACAGTAAGAACAGACATTAAAGGTCCTAACGAGAGAAACAGACAGTAAATGTCCCATACATAAGAACAGACAGTAAAGGTCCCATACAGTGAGAACCAGACAGTAAAGACCCATACAGTGAGAACAGACAGTAAGGTCCCATACATGAACTAGACAGTAAAGGTCTCATACAGTAAGAACAGACATTAAAGTCCTAACAGAGAGAAACAAACAGTAAATGTCCCATAGCAGTAGAACAGACAGAAAGGTCCCTGTTGGCACACAGATACTGGTAAAATCATTGCACAACTCTGATAAATGGTTGACACCCAGACTCTAATAAATGGTTGGCACCCAATCTGGTAAAATCATTGGCACAACTCTGATAAATGGTTGACACCCAGACTCTAATAAATGGTGGCACCCAATCTGGTAAAATCATTGGCACAAACTCTGATAATTGGTTTGACCACGCAGACTTTAATAAATGGTTGGCCAACCCAATCTGGTAAAATCATTGGCACAAAACTATAATAAATGGTTTGCACACAGGTACTGGTAAAATTATGGCACAAAATCTGATTAAGTGTGGCAACACGAATACTGTTAAAATCAGCTCCCACTGTTGTTGGAAGTCCTGCAGGCTTTCCAGCATAAACCATGCCTTCTCCACAAAAAACACAAAGGGGGGAGTGCTTATAGCAACCATGGCAGTCTCTCAGTCCCACTCCCAGGGTCCAACATTCAGGGGAGCTACTGCACAAATACTCTCGGAACACTCCATGCCCCAGGAGGAAGCCCTAGCCACCATACAAACATATCGCGCACCGCAGTGGGCCGGTTCTTGGGTGACGTCGGACGTCGCGACGTGATGACGTTGAATGCACTTAACATACTTTGTGCGTATGGACAATACACACGTGACGCTTCCTCCCTCTCCACCCGGCGCAGCGGCGCTGGTAGCTGAAAAAAATATTTTCCCCACAAGTTTCTGCGCTGCTTCCCTGGGGCACAGACAAGGTGATGCTCTGTGACATGTTCTCATGTTGCCTCATAGCGGATTACTGTCCGCGCTGTCAGGTGCACCATTTACTGCTATCTTAAAGTTTGCTAAAAGCTAGATGAGAGGTAGAATGTATGTCGTTCAGAGCCGGGTAATTACAGGCCTGTAAGTTTAACTTCTGGTGGGGAAGATACTGGAAAGTTTATGTGGAACATGTTCTAGAGTATGTTTCATGGACTGACATTATAAGTAGTAACCAGCATGGATTTAGGAGGAATAGATCTTGTCAAACTAAACTTGCTTGGCTTTTATGAGGAAGTAAGTAGAAATTTAGACTCTGGTTATAGCAGTAGATGTGTTTACTTGGATTTTGCAAAGCTTTGATAAAATCCCCCATAGGCGACTAATGTATAAGCTAAGGTCTGTTGGTCTGGGGAGTCACATTTGTACATGGATAGAAAATTGGTTAATGAATAGGATGCAGAGTATTAGTTGTTTTGGGCTTCATCATTATGGACTAAAGTGCTAAGTGGGTGCCACAGGGTTCTGTGTTGGGGGACGCTTCTATTTAATCTATTTTAATGAGTTGGAAGTGGGTATTGTCAGCAAGGTTTCTGTGTTTGCTGACGACACAAAACGTTGTTGACCATTAAAAACTTCAGAGGATGTGCAATCGTTGCAGGGGGATCTAGATAGATTGTCACATTAGGCTGTTAAGTGGCAGATGAGATTCAATGTTGAAAAATGTAAGGTGATGCATTTTGGACTTAAAAATCCTTGTGCTGCTTATACTATAAATGGCTCTGTGTTAAGTGAATCCCTGTTGGAAAGGGATCTTGGAGTTTTGGTGGATAACAAACTAAAGGAAGCAAGCAGTGGCCAGGCGGCAACAGCTAGACCAGCATGTATTGTCTGTATAAAGAGAGGTATGGATTCAATGGAGGAAAATGTTATTATCCCCTTTACAAGCATTGGTAAGGCCTCATTGGAATATGCAGTGCAATTTGGAATCCTGTGTACAAAAAGGACATCTTTTGAAATGGAAAGGGTTCAGAGTGGCAACTAAATTAATAAGGGGATTGGAGGAGCTTGGTTATGAAGAGGAGACAGAAAAGTTACATTATGTACGCTGGAGAAAAGGCGCTTGCGTGGGGATATGATTACTGTATATAAATACATTAACGGGGGCCATACAATAAACTATCTGGGGCATTGTTCACCATAGAAAATTCAGAGGACACCAGACATCCCTTAAACTTGAAGAAAAAAGGTTTAGGCTTCAAGTTCGAAAGGGTTTTTCACTGTGAGAACGGTTAAGCTATGGAACGGTCTTCCAGTGGACGTTGTTATGGCAGGTTCATTGGTCAGTTTCAAAAAAAAAGCTGGATAGTTTCTGCAAACAAGGAATGTTACAGTTACTGGTATTGATACATAAAGTAGAGTTGATCCAGGAAACTGGAAACAACATTAGGATAAAGAAGATCACAAAAAGAGCAAATGACACTCAAATGCATACACAGACATATGGACCCCCCCCCCCCGACCCCCCCCCCCCCCCCCCCTTTCAGTCACAGGCCTGTTTCAATAGTTTTGCAGAACGTAATTTTCTTTCTTCTTTGAGAATCATTAGCCTTTTGGCCCTATTGAATACGACCACACTGATGTAAACTATAAGGGAGATCTGATTAATGTGGGGCTTACCCTCAAATTATCCACCATTTATAATACCCATTAACACCAAGAGCAGCGATATCTCACTATATTAATAATGTCCAATCCTTATTCAGGGTATAAATGAGCACCATCGGCCTTTAAATCCATTTGCTGTTAAGGAGTTCTGGACCTTAATGCTGCATGATTGGACCCCTACTTATTAATGGGCTATTTCTATCTCTACTTTCTATTTGTGTCACTGTGTTTCTCCCCAAATCCTATAATAATTCAGCGATCATAAAATAAATACTGTATATATTAAATTACTCTAAATAATGTCTTGCCTGAGCAGTCCTATTTAATCCTAATGGGGAGATGATAAAATAGGCAGAAGTATTTCAATTGTGGCCTGCACTGATGCAATTAGCACTGTATAAGGAGGTGGATTATTTCTTTGGATTGTACAATCTCCTGTGAACAGGAGGCCAGGTGTATCCTGTAATGGTTTGTTACCAATATTCCAGGCGCATTATCCTGTGGATAAGACAGTGCTTATACATAAATGAATAATAAATTTCCACTGTGGCGGTGGATGTGGCGAAGAGTTTGCAAATTCTGTAACATTGGGTTGGAATCTCCTGTTGACATTCCCTGTGTCCTGTGTATCATTGATATTCCAAGCACAGTGTAAATTCCTGGGAGGTTCCGTTCGTGATCCAGTGTTTTTGTTACTAATGTCGTTCCCCCTGCACATTAACAGGATTGGGAGTTGTGTCTGCCCAAGGAAATTCTTCATGTGATTTGTGTCGCTCCAGAACATGTGTCCTGTAATAAATGGCCAACCTGCTTGGAAATTTATCTACATAACCTGGGGTTTTTTTTTCCTTTGATCCCATCTACAATTCCCCATATAATTGAACTGTAATAGTAGAGTGAATTCGGATATTAAATGGCCAAAGACATAGTTCTGGTAAACACGGTTTGGGGAAACAGATTTTATCAATTAATTACATCTAATAATCAGTTTTATTATTGATACACTTCGTTGAAATTCATCCCACCCACAATGCCTACCAAACATCCGCCTCAATCTACTATAAATCCTCTTTAACAAGACAATATATTACTTGATATAAAGCAATAATGTAAGGTCCACAAATGAGTTATATAAGCAATGTCCACGCACCCCTTTATAATTATTACAACCACTCATGGAAGTCCAGTATAAATAAAATGAATTAATTCACAGGCACTCGCACCATAGGTGAACTGCATAGATTGGATGTGATGACGCCAACCAACACCAAGTTTGGGACAAGCCGTGAATTCATTTCTGCAAATCTGACTCAAATGCCATTCTGAGTATTTGAGACTTCATAGCGTGAATATCATTTTCATATTGTCCCTTTATTGCTTATCCTCCCAGGCTATTTAACTTATTGAAGCTAGCACGGTGGCTCAGTGGTTATCACTGATGCCTTGCCGCTTGAAGTCCTGAGTTCAAATCCACCTTTGCACATATGATTTTGTATGATCTTCCTGTGTTTGCATTAGCTTCCCAAACCCCCCACCCCCCCCTGGGTTTGCTGAATAGGTTGTATGTGTTAATAAATGTGTTTAGATCATAAGCTCTTCAGCAGGCAATTACACATGTAATTGTAAAGCACTACAGAAGATTTGGGCTATAAAAATTCTCAATAATATGTTCACCATGGTCTCTATCTATAATGCGCAGTCACCACTATTAGAAATGCTTGGTATTTTCTAATAACGTGCAACTAGCGACACTGTAGTGAGTATTTACACTGTAGGATAGGCTAGATACCCATTGTGCATTTTGGCTTAGGGCAGGGTATATTTAAATGTTTTTCATTTCTTATCACCATTGTATATGATAATGAGATGGATTTATTTTGTTATTGAGTCTATCTCCTTGCAAAACGCGGCTTCTCATTGGCCTCATTGCCCAAGCAGATATAGAGACAGAGGGCCGGACATGTGAAGAGAGTATAGGCTAACCAACATTAGGCCGATTTTATGACAATCCAACATTTCCATTGATTGGCCGAAAAATGTATTATGCAACATTAGATCGGAATATCGACTGTAATTGCTCGTTTTTTTATGGTTAAATGATCGTAGTATTTTCTTGATGTTCCAATTCAATGTTATGTAACTTCCCATAGACAACATTAGACTAAATCACCTAACAAATTGAATGTGGAACAATATGTATGGTAACATCTACATACAATTAACATTGTAGATCTGTCATCAAAGTATACCATTGTCATTACGATGCATAACCTTTAGTAGTAAATGGCCACCTTTACCCTGTTACTATTCAGCTGTGGAGCAGAGGGAGGTGAGTTATAATTACACCTAACATGATATCCAGAGCATAAATCAGGGGATTTGGTGAACATTCCGATGACATCATTATTAATATTTGTGCATATTAACAACATCACAGACAAACCACAATTAACCCTTCCCAAAACATGGCCTTAACTGCAGTAAAGCTCATATAACTGTGGCTATAGAAACGAACGTGGCCCTATATTTCGCTGTGCAGAAAATCACGTGTTTCATTTGCAAATTCCCATCTGTGATTTGCTTACACATTTCCTTATACAATGCATTTAACCCATTTTTGCTTACAGCATTTTGCATGGCTGTCTGTTCCCTCCACATTGCCTCACTATCACATTCCTTGGTTGGTCAGATTCTTGTGCTATTTCTACCTGTTCAGGCAAAAGTGTCAGCAATCTAATGTTCGACTACAAGCAACAGTCATGTGACCAGATCGTCGTTATACAGCAGAGAGTGAAACCTTTGCTCTGTGTGTTCTGTATCCTATAGTCTGTATAATGAGCCATGGTGACCTATTTATTGACATATGTGATGTGAATATTGTATGTCTTCGCCTGATTTCTTTATTATTTTTTTTTATTTCCTTTCATGCTGAGTTTGTTAATATTACATCATTTATAAAGTATGGTGCTCTTCATTGGAAAGTTTAATTACATTATCAGTATAGAAGGTTAAATTCCACACCTTGTTGGTCATCTACCACCAATAACATCGATTTGAGAGCCACACAGAATATGAATGAAGCCAGGACATGTTCACTCCTGGATCTCTCGGCTGTAATCTTTAGTGTGACAAATTAACCGTACTCCATGCGTACATTTGTCACAATAAAGGTTACACCAGAGATCCTGGAGCGCACGTCTCTGGCTTTATTCTTATTCTATAAAGTTCAGAACTGGCTGCTGTAGGTGGAGGGCATGCTGGGACTGGAATGTGGAAGCTCTCATACATACAATACATTTTATTATAAGGTATATGGAACAGAAATGAATGTTTGTGAAAGGAATCCAAAATGATGTTGACAGTATTATCTTTATTACCTAGGGAAATGACAATGGTGTTTCGGACACACAGGTTGAAGAAGGTTAATTTAACACAAATAGGTTATGGGTCGATTTTCTGAGCTGATACAGGTGTTAAGCGTTTGAAAAATTCTACACATAACATTTTGTCAACGCGGACCAATCATTAAACGCTTAGTAACCAGAGGTGGCCACGGACTCGAACTGGAACCCGAGTTCGACACGAACTTTGATAGTTCGAACAAACCCGAACTCTCTTGTATAATAACGAACACTCCTTTCTAAGAGATTCAGACAGATTCAGATTCTAGAAGTATCAAATTCTCCAATTTTCAAAAATTCAAATGCGGAAGCTCAAAAGTAACATGTGTGTGAAGGAAGTGACTTATTTCACGTTCTATAAGTTTGTACATGTTCCCCGAACATTTCCCAGGTCCCAGAGCCATGTACAGTAAGTTACCATTGCTATTTTAAACAGTATTTTATCCAACGTTTCAACTATTTGACCCCATTGACTTTAATGGTCCATTTTCACACCTCGAAACAAACTGAACTGTTGGAAGTTCAGCTATCTCTACTGGTACCTGCTAAGAAATCCTACCTGAGCAAAAACAAGGCATGTGAAAGTAGCTTTGGCTGGAAATTCCAAATTCCAATTCTGAATTCGAAAATCCATTTGGATGGAAAAATGTAGGATAATGAAGTCATTTCCGCAATGTAATTAAGTGGGTTAGAAATAGACCCTGGGTTTTGACTTGCATTGTAAGGAACTTAAAGGGGAAGTTCAGTGCAAATACAATATATTTTATTAAATAAGAGCAGTATTTTTCCATTCTAATGACATTAACCTGCTCATTCAGCATTTTTTCTGTGTATTAGCCAACCGGCACGGCCCCTGTGATTGGCTGAGATGCGATTTCTCAGCCAATCACAGGTGCTTCTGTAGGTCTGGCCACTTCTGCTTGCTTCCATGCACGGAAAAGGCACAGAAGATAAGTGGAGGAACGCTGAGGGAACAAAGGCTGGTAAGTAGTACCAGCACCTTTGAAAGGTAAGAACCTTGCGAGGTCGATGTTTTGGGGGGCATTAGTTTGTGTGGGGTGTGACATATCTTTAATGATATAGGGCCAGTTTCCTTTGGATCCAATGGAATCATCCATTTATCATTAAAGTGTTTACCCAAGCACCCTTTTATTAATAAGCCCCAATGTCTTTTTACCTGGTTTTTTAAATCTTTATATTTAAATTCTACCAAAAGAAAATAGCAACTTCCCGCTCAGCTGTTATTCGGCTAGAAAAAAAATTGTGTTTCTGTTAAACGTTTCATATTTTAATAATTCAGCGCTGTATGTGGTTCATATTGAAGTACGAAAATTGCGGAAATGTAAGATAGGAACAGAAATCACAAAGGAAAGAGAGAGCGTTTAAAGATACTTAATGGCCATATAGGTTTCAGCAGTTGTGAGACTGTTATTACTTTCACATTCAGAGAAGTGATCTGAAAAAGCCTTAACTTGGGATTCTTGCACTGTTTTTAAAAGATTGTTCTATTAAAAGACTTTGTGAAAATGTTTCCCCCTTGTTTGCATGTTTATAAAGCAGCGATATCATTTTTTGGGGTGATATTTCAAGCAAATTATAAAAAGGTGATTTATCGACTTTTTAACACTATTCCTAAGGGTCGATTACATTTTCAAACCCATATCGCACATACGAATTTCATGGAGTTTCTTCCAGTATTTATAAAATGTGAAAATCAGATTCCTGGGGGGTCTTTTCTTGGTGGAAATAGTTTTTAAAAATTCCCCATGGTAAATTTCCTTATTAACATAGGGGGTTATTCATTAAAGTTCCGTGTATTTTCTAAAAAACGTATAAAAAATCTTTTAAACCAGGGCAATTTTTAAAACTATCAGGAAGATTCAATAAATGGGGCTAATTTTGCCCAACCAATCAGATGTTTCAATGTTTCAATGTTAAATAGGATCTGATTGGTTGGGGCAAATTAGCACCATTTATTGAATCTCCCTGATAGTTTTTAAAAAATTTTTATACATTTTTTTTAGAAAATACACCAGATAGATATTTTCAGCTTTTGACTCGAATTTACCAAATATTGATAATTATTTAAATTATTGATAGACTGCTCGGACAACATCCTGCAGTTTATTGGAAAAACCAAGATCGGACCAGGCGGAAAATTTTTCACTGACCCCATATTCAGTTCCCATCCAAAGATTGTCGGCTCTCGATTGCACTTGTTTGGAAATTTTGTAGGCTAGCTTTCATTGGTGAAAACTCATCCTTTGATGTTTGGCAGAAGCAACACTAGTTTGACATCAACGCGCTTAAAAATCTTGCATGCACTGTAGCACGTTCATATGCATTACGCTCCTTTCTATATATGGCCCTGTGTGTAAAGCTTCATACATGTTCAACCATGTGGATGAGGGCTGATGTCGAACAGCATATTAGTGCCAAACAGCTCTAACCACACACATGCAACTATTAATCAGGACGCTTGTTTTTTGTGGGTGTGTTTGGGCCTCGGTTTGTTTATACGTTTTTTTTTTTAAATCTTTTTTGAGTCAAACATTTACCAACCCACCCTCATCAGGGCCCAGACAACCTACAAGCATTCATCAAATGGTTTGGAAATAATAACTATATAATAACCCATTACAACATCATTACTAGTGTTGTTTACAGTTGTTGGGGTGACCTTGTACCTCTGAGAGGAAGGGGATAATGGCTCCCCTGTGCGGTAGAATCCCCTGCTCCCCTGGTAGCCACCTGTTATTTATGTTTAATAATTAACAGCCCCAGGAAATTTCCCTTACATCACCCAGCTTTGTTAAAAATTCCTCCAGTCAACGGGGCAGCTCACATAAAATAAAGTCTGGTCAGATGGAAGGGGGTGTGGTTTAAAAGAGGGAAGGGGATACTAAGCCTGAGCAAAACAAGTACTGGATTGAAGTCATACAGCAACACAAACACCTCAGAATAAGTGCTACTTACGCATATTATTTAAAGATTAAAATAAGGAAGAGTACCTTTTCGGTATAGTTGCCAGTCCCAAAAGACCTCAATCCTGGCACCATATATTTATTAGCATTGTGGTTAGTTTGTTTTTGGCCCCCACATCTTGTTGATATTCTGCAAATCCCACTGTATTGAATTTGTCAAATTCGCCCATGTGTTGGCTGCCTGAAAGCTGCTTATACACATGACAGATAAATAGCATATCTTATTGGTCCAGATTTGCAGATAATTCCCAGTCTATGGGTTAAAAACCTTCAAACCTGTGGCAGAGGAACTATCGATGTCAGCAATGAGCCAATAACAACCTTGTGTGTGGTAAACAAAACGATTGCTCCCAATACAGACTATAGAACAGTGGGTTATGGCAGCCACCTATAGGCATTGACTTCTATGTCATATTGTCTTTCATTATCTCCTTAGGCTTTCTCCATTAAAAGAAACCATTCCATTATCTATTAATTGAATAGAGATGATATATCCTTTTGTGCTACGAAATAGAACATATTAAAGAAAATGGCTTCTAATTCTCTGTGTCCGTAACTGGTCTTTGTTTTGTTGAATAATTAATGTCAAGCCTCCTGATAACATGGCGCTCAGAGTACTAAGCCAGTAATACTCAGCTTATTAGTTATGCGATCTGCAGATTAACTTCCTCTGCTTATAGCTTCCGGCAATATTGGATTTTAGTTTTAGTTATTTTTTTCCCTTTCTGAAAGAATTCCGGCTTAACTGTGGCTAACATTATAGCATTACTCTAAATGGATGGTGTGATCTTTGCCTAATTAGCCCAAACTCCATTAATCTAAGATACTTAAAGCTACAAAGAATTAAATCTTTCCATTAAAAAACCAACATTACATCAAACCCCCATCATCTGGGAATTCCTAAAAAGGCACTTTGCTTTATTCCAACAAGAAAAAAAAACCTAAATGCGTAAAATAAACAGCTGTTATATATTTATGTTTCTTTTAGTTACTTAGAAAACCAGTGGCACTAAGTTCATAATTATACAGTAGAACAAGTATAGTCTGTGGTTGGAAGTGACAGAGAAAGGAAATAACACGGCTCGGTTCAGACATTTTGTTCCAGTTTAACTCTTTTAACTTGCTGGTAATACAATAGAACTTCTGTTGCACTACTTACCTGCTCCTTTCCCATTGTAGTCCATATGGTAAGTTCAACCATGTGATCTACTAAGGATTGATACATCATCGATAACCTGCTTTTTCTATGTATCGATTGTTTTATTGATTAATAGTCTGTCAGTCGGGAAGATAGGGTCAAAATTTACCCTATGTTTTAATTTCCATCATGAATAAAATAACCGTAAAACAAGTCCAAAGCCACTGACCACACTTACCCCTCCCAGGCCAAAAACCCAGGAGTCCACCCTGTCCCTATCTAACACCAGGAGTATTAGGCACCTCAGGAGGACTGTAATTCAGCTAGTTACTCAGACAAGGCAGGTAGAGTATTAAAATGCAACCTCTGTCTCCTAATGATCTCCCAGTTGCTATCCTACTGGAGATCTCATTTCCAAGCATACACACTGTTGTTTGTATGGTCCTCTTACTTCAAGTTCCAGGCAGGAGTAGCAGGCAACAGATGACACAGACAGCTCCTACTCTTCACTTTCTGGGAATTTCAGCAGGCACTGCAGGCAACCATAAGGAGCAGAGAAGAAGGTAGGATTTTCTTCAACATTTCCCTGTGGGGCCAGCACTGGGGGTGGACATGCCCTTTAAGGTGGACTTTAGTAACAAGAAAAATGTGCATAGAATTCACTTCACATCCCTGCAAACACATGGGTTTTCTGCAATAAGATATACAAAACATGTTCTTAACCAATCTCCTAGAAACCAATCAGGTATCTGCATTAGCCCAATAGAAAGCTGACAACTGATTAGTTGCCATAAGTTTATATGTGTTCCCTATAGGTATAAACTACCCTTGACTTCCGGGGGCCCTAACAAACCATTGCAACTGGAAGACTAACATCTTGAAGCTCTGCTCGCAGCCATGAGACAGGTTCCAGATGTAAGACTCAAAAATAAACAGAATTGAGGGTTGCACTCAATAAACGTTACAACTTTTATTAGTGACCATAAGTGATATCACACAACATTTCGGGGGTAATTATATGCCCACTTCCTCAGGTGAGAACATTATTCCCACCGAATGTGTCTGATATGACTTGTGGTCACTAATAAAAGTTGTGAAGTTTATTGGAGTAGTCCCCCTTAATTCTGTTGATTTTGATTTATATGGTCCACCAAGGTTGGATACAGAGGAGTCAGCAACCCCACCTGGATAGAGTGCAAAGGACTATCTCTTTAATAGGATTGAATTATCCATATGTACACATGTGCTTAGGAGCTTTGAGATGTTTAAAGGACAACTATACTGTGAAAATGAACTTTTTAAAAATGAAAAGCACCTTGGGCAAGGAGATAGGATTGATTATTCCCACCTCCCAATATTGTTTTTGTGAGGAGCTACAGCACATACAGTTTCATCTGCCAGGTTATGGCCCGGCCATTCTATATTAAAATAGTGATGAAGCATACAGGAAGACTGCAGAAGCATTTTTCTTTGTCCTGCTGCTCCTCATAGAAATAATATTGGAAGGTAAAAAGCACCATCCTACCTCCCTGCCTCAGGTACTTTTTGTTTTAACCGTTTTTAAAAAATACTTTATACGCACAATAGTTTCCCTTTAAACAAATCTTAGGGAGATGGAATCAGAAATGGAGAACTCCCAGCTTAAATGTATCCCTTGTTAATGGTGTAATGACATCAGGATGGTTTTATTTCTGTGTCCTTAGTTTCTTTAGGACGTTAATCACTTATCCAGGAGACAGGTCCGATTTCTCTCCCATCCCAGTAATATCTCTCAGTAGAACCCTGTACCCAGCCACCAAGTTTTCTGTGCCCTAGTGAAACTCTAGATTCAGGCTGCGAAACAGCATTACATAAACTCAGCTAATTCCATCTGTTACTATTAATTATCTTTGTAATTCTACAGAACGGTATATTACCACCCAATTATGTATAGGCATATTTAGGCAGAACTATGCCCTTCCAGTGGAAATATCTCTCAGTTGTTTAGATGGTAACCAAGACAAGAGGTAAATAGACCAGGCTTCTCACTAAAATGGTCATTTATTTAAAGTAAAAATCCAATACAGGCCTTTGTGATTAGTCACATACAGTCCATTTCAGGACATATTCAAGATTTATTTTTATCTTCTTAGAGCTGTTGCCTCTTTCTCCTTTCTATTATTCCTCTTATAAAACAACGTAGGATGATGTCATCATGTCGGTCTGCTGATAATCTCGTCCTGCAGTGCAGGATTGGATTTTGCAAAAGCTTTTGATACTGTGCCACATAAGCGACTAATGTATAAACTGAGGACTGTTGGCCTTGAAGAAAACATTTGTTCATGGATAGAAACTGGTTATGGACCGCAAACAGAGAGTGGTGGTAAGGTAGCTACATCTATGTGGGCTAAAGTTCTAAGCGGAGTGCCTCAGGGTTCTGTACTGGGGCGCTTCTTTGTTTATGTTTATAAATGACTTAGAAGGGGGCATTGACAGCAGGTCTCAGTGTTTGCTGATGACACTAACTATGCAGAGCTTTGGAAACTTCCAATGATGTGCAAGTGCTGCAAGCAGACCTAGATAGATTATCAAAATGGGCAGCAGATGGCAGATGAGATTCAATGTTCATAAATGTAAGGTGATGCATTTGGGATTTAATAATCCCTGTGCCACCTACACCATAAATAACTCTGTGTTAAGTGCATCTGTAATGGAAAAAGATTTGGGGGTTCTGGTAGATAACAGACTTAGCCAAGCAAATGCCAGGTAGCAACGGCTAGAGCTAGCAAGATATTGTCTTGTATAAAAGGGGGAATAGATTCAAAGAGAAAAATATTATTCTCCCTCTATACAAGGCACTGGTAAGGCCTCATTTGGAATATGCGGTGCAGTTTTGGAATCCCATATCAAAAGGGACATCTGGAAATTGAGGCATTCAGAGAAGGGCAACTAAATTAATAAGGGGAATGGAGGGGCTCGAATATGCAGGCAGATTGACAAGTTAGGCTGTTTACATTGGAGAAGGCGACGTTTGCGTGGGGACATGATTACCTTATACAAATATATTAATGGGCCATACAATGAGCTCTCTGGTGCATTGTTCACTAATAGTTCATATCAGAGGACACGTGGACATCCTCTAAGGTTGGAAAAAGAAGTTTCATCTTCAGGTTAGGAAGGGTTTCTTTACAGTGAGAACGGTGAAATTGTGGAACTGTCTTCCAGCAGATGTGGTAATAGCTTTTAGATATGAATTACTAGTATTAATGCATATAGATCTGGTTGATCCAGGGATACATTCCGATTGCCGTTTGGAGTCAGGAAGGAATTTTTCCTCCTTTTTAGCTGTTTTTTTTTGCCTTCCTCTGGATCAACTGTTAGGTAGGGTTAAAAAAAAAAAAAAATAATATATATATATATTATATATATATATAAGAGGGTGAATAGGTTGGACTTGATGGACGTATGTCTTTATTCAACCTTAATACTATGTTACTATGTTAAGTCTAGCAAGAGTGGTGCCTGCAATGTGAACAGACGAAAGGGAAAAGAATCAACAAAAAGACAGAAAAGGAAACTTTGCAAATGTATATGTATGTATGTCTGTATATGTATGTGCATGTATGTATGTATGTATTTATGTATATGTCTATTATATAGCGCCACTAGGGGATGCAGCCTGTACAATATAGAATACAAACATACACATAAACATATAAATAGTATGAGCATCACTAAATATACAAGTGCTTATAACATGTAACATGAGGAAAGGAGGTCCCTGCCCCGTAGAGCTTACAATCTACTTGGTGGGTAGCATACAGATACATTTTTCAAAATGTATTTGAAAAATAAGAATAACGCAGTTCGGCTTTAAAAAAAGCCATAACCTTTATTTTACAGTGTAAGGACGAGGCCACACTGACACCGCATGCGTCCTAGTGCACCGGAAGCAAAGGTGATTGCACACATTTCTGGTGCGCTAGTGCGTGTTGCCATGCGCTATCATTGTGCAGTGTTTCGCAATTGGAGCACATGCGATTGCCCAAAAAAATGCAGATCACACACGCCAATTAGCAGAATGCAGCGCAATGCACAGCAATCACCTAGATTTGGAATGGGTTCACCCCATTGGTGATGCAATAGAGCTGTGATGTTTCAGCTCGGTGCATTGCTATACGGGGCAATAGAGAGTGATAGCGGCTCTCTATACATCGCCCCACATAAGCACAGTCAGTTATCAAAGACACTTATGACTGGTACACACCTTAAACATCAAACATGGATTCATGTAGGAATCGGTGGGTGTTTGCTGATTTTTATCCCTGCTGTACAGTACATAGACTGAGGTAAGATTTTCTCAGGAAAGTTTTCTTTTTTGTGCAAAGACAAAATGGAACCCAGTGCAACTCTGTGTGTGTGTGTGCGTGTGTGCGTGTATGCGCGCTGGAGGGGCCTTTAAATGAAGGTGTGTTAAAATGTTATGGGTGCCTTTATTATTATTATCATTATTATGGATTTATAATAATTAGGAATCCTTTGAGCTACAGGTTAGAGCAATACTTTACTTATCCTATATTGAATAGACAGCACAGCGTTTTTTCCAAGCACTGAGACCGCAAAATTAGGACTGATAAGATTGCCCAGGAAGTTTTAATTAGAGATGTCCGAAACTGTTTGAAACTGTTGAGTTTCGAAATTTTCAAAAAATACGAGTTTTTCGATTCTCGAAAACCATCTACTTTCGATTCCGTGAAATTTAGGAGTTCCGAAAGTTTTGTCGGGACTTTGAAACACGCATTCTATTTGAAACTGGATTATAATGAAACCACATTACGTATCTATTGTTAATTCATCTAAAAAAAAATTGGATTGCTATTTGGGGCCAGGGAATGTTTTTTCTCTTCTGCTATTGGCTGGATATGTTTGGAACAGGGTGTTTATAGGCTGTATTACAGGTAGTGTAAAAAGGATGAACTAAATAGACAATATCTTCATTTAATCTCAACTACTATGTAAGATGTCATTCTGTAAGACCTCATCATGAGTGGGACTGAGCAAAAGGGGGAACATAACACGCCATGGACATATATAAAATATGTTGTTGACTAGTTACTTGCAGAGGATTGGAGATTGTCTTAATGTCTCACTCTGTACGTTTTATTGTTTAGGATAGTTCTGAATCATGCCCAAGTTCCATCACAGATGCCATTCTTTGTATTACACTGCATGCTGATTGGTTCTATAAATAAGATAAACCATATTATCTTTGTCCATGGTATGCGGACAATAAAGCAGGTATTACTGCTTGTTACCTATCACTGTCACTCAAAGGTTCCATAAAAGGTGAACTGAACTGAAGAGTTAAACCTCTCAGATCTCACCAAATGTCCATGTTCTGCCCCACCTGGCTACTTCTTCATGTCAACTGACTGGAAACAATCTCTGGGGAGAACACTGACGCGCCACTACCATCCACTGAAAACCTATCCCGACCTTCCAATCAATATTTTATTGGTGGCCAGTGACGCTGCGTACGTTTAAATGCCTACCTGGTATAGTGTGTACCTGTACCAACTACTAAGGCAGTCCCACTATAAAGAACATCTACATAAGCATTTACAGTGTCAGAGAAATTGAGTGGGGAAACACAACTGCAACAGACTGGCCAATGGTTTTTTATTTTTATTTTATTTTTTTGGGGGGGGGGAGGAAGCTCATGGTGGGACAACTAGAGACAACTAGAGACACAAGATGGTTAGAAATGGCCCTGTCATAAGGATACATACGGAAACGTTTCCCTTATAAATAACTGCCATGATAGGAAACGGCACCCAGACCCGTCTAATGTGGCTGTAATGAGTAAGAATTCTTTCAATAAGACCCAATGAATATTTATAGGAAGGTAACTACAACGAAAGGAAATCTCTTAAGTGGTTGGTGCTTCAGGTTTAAGCAAAGAAACTGAGCAGAGATATGTTTACACCAGTCGTTTGATGTAATTTATTGAGTTTCAATGTGTTGAACCATGTTACCATGAAATACCATGATATATTTATGACTGGATCCTTTCCGGAACAAATTATAAATTTGGTCCTCAGCTTAATCTGCTGAAGGATTGAAATATGTAATCTTATATCTGTCAATACCACCACGGCAAAAGTAGTCGCAATCTCTGTGGTGCTCCCGGAGGAATCCTCTAGGTGTAAAATGATGGATTAGACAAATGTAACCACTCATTTAAACAAATAAAACCATGTGTGAATTTCTTCTAGTTTGTTTTGATTGAGGTGCTGGCACGTGCCAATTTTCGAGCCAGTATCCGCCGCCTGTTTGCTTTGTCTAGTTGATTGGCATGCTTTAGCAAAGCTGTGCCGAGCTGAAAATAAAATAATGTAGTAATGGAAAATGCATGTTCGTTTACAGTTCTTACATTGGAAAAGGCAAAATGTCCTTCTTTGGAAACAGCACTTAATAAACTCTATATCTGAAAGTTAAGAAAATCTAACAGCAGTAAAAGCAAAACAAACAAATATGGCTGACCTTTGGATAATTGTGTACAAATGTTTGACATAACGCTAGTAAGAGCAACAAGTCTTCTTGGTGACACTAATTATTTTCTTCTTTTTTTTGCCTTTTTAATGTTTTAAGCTTCCTGCTTTGTTTAAATTCCATAGCCTATCGCAAGTCTATAGTCATCAGGGTCATTGTTTAATAGTAAGTCAATTCACCTGGGCTAGTGACCTAAATATACTTAGGAATGTTCCTACCAATGTTCCTACCGATTTTGTGTGTTGAGGAAGCCACACAGGTTTGTGGTGGAATGTCTTTTAGATTTTTTAACAATTCAGATGAATTTGACATGCTAACATTAGATATGTCAAGACGCTTGCCATTATGATCATAACGAAATTAAAGATGAGAAAGAGGTCATTTATTGCCTTCCTATTATCAGGATAAATGTAAAAATGGAAACACTTTCTTACAACAAGAAAAGTAAAGAGGCGATTGGAGAGTAACTGTAGTAACTGTGTCTATAGGTTAGGAAATTTATCACAGATTTCCTAACCTATAGACAATATAGACAAGCGCCCAATTATTGGGATACTTGATTGACCTCAGTGAACACAGTTGGCTCCAGGATTAAGAGCACAAGATATAGGAGCTGAGGCCGGTATACACCAAAAGTAGATGGCCAAAATTCAAAAAAGTTTGAAAGTCCGAAAATGAACCCATTAAATTCAATGGGGGTAAATAGTTCGGAAAGTTCGAATTTTCCGAAATGTTGCAGTGTAAACTTACCTTACAGGCCCCTGGGACCTGGGAGATGGTCTGGGGAACAGGTCCGTCGCAGCGAGAAACAGCATAAAAACCATCCGTAACGCACATGCGTGCTACTTCCGGTTTCCGCGTGCCACACGTGCGCTTCTTCCGGTTTCCGAGTGCTGCTTTCGATAATCTTCAAACGTTCGCTTGAACATTCGAGGATTTTCAAACGTTTTCCAAAACTCAAACGGCCGCTTCCTGGCCGGACGTTTGGGGGTCCTGCAGCTCGACTGGGCCCCCCCTCCCTGGCCCTACCAGGGCCCTTATGTTCTTAAGGGGTCCTACCAGGGCCCTTTGAGGCTTAAGGGGTCCTGCAGCTTGAACTGGGCCCCCCCCCCGGCACTTATAAGTGCCTTTGCGGCCCTGACAAGGGCCTTTGAGGCTTAAGGTTCCCGCAGCTCAAACCAGGACCCCCTTCCCAGGCCCTCATAAGACCCTGTGCCACTGATAAATGCCTTTGTTGGGGGTCCCGCAGCTCGAGCCAGGACCCTCAGTGCAGCTTTTAGAGCCCTTGGCTGTGTCTTCTTTCTTCCTCTGGTGACACCAGCTCCGCTGAGGCCACTGGTCCCGAGAAGTACCCTGCAGCCGTCATGTGACCTCCGGCGCCAGTGCCTCAACAAGGCCGATGTTACCGGCGTCTTGATCTGACGTGACATCTTCGGGGTAACACCACAACCTGTGGTCGCCTATGCCAGGCGCTCACTGAAGCCAACAGTGAGCCCGCTGGCACCGCCAGCCTCAGTGGAGCCGATGTTGCTAGCTGCTTATTTCTTCTGCCATCTACTGTGATGGCTTCTGACTCCATGGAGGATTGCACCTCTTTTATAGTGTTTGCAGAAAGTCCTAATCCGTTTCTGATCAGTCAATTTTTCAATGCTTGGTTTACATGGTTTACATTACCAATCAGATTTCAAAAAATCGTTTGAGAATTCTCGAATGTTCGAGGATTATAGAAAATAGTCCCCTAGTCTGGAAAATCGAACTAGTTCAAACCCGAACAGTTTGAATAGTTCGAGTTCGTCCAATCTCATAAAGTTCGCCTCTAACTCGGGTTCGAGTTCGATTTAGTCCATCCCTACCCAAAAGTCCGGACACTAATAAATCATTGGTCACAAGAACAGTGGATCCAAAGCCAAAGGTCAAAACACAGAAATCAGTCAGCCAGGAAAATTACAAAAGGACGAGGCAGAAGCGTGGTCAAGCTGAGGTCAGGACAGGCAGTGAGAATCAGGGTCAAATAACAAAGCGGTAATGGAAATCAGAATCAAGGAACATACCACCAGCAATAAAGACAAGCCAGACTTTATAATGGGCAAAGACCAAGAGAACAGACTATAAAGACCAAGGCAATCAATGAGAAAAGAGAGTCAGAGAAAGGTGCGGATAGGACAATGGCTACTTTAAACAGATTGGATCTCCCCCATCAATTAGGCTCTGGGCCGCTGAAGGAAATAAGGAAGAGGAAATATACACAGCCACATGTGGCAGAGATAGCTGGAACTCTGCCACATGTGGAAGTCCGGCAAGACATGATCCAAAGAGCTGCCAAAAAGCCACACGAGACACCATCAGATTACAATGCCTACCAGTAGGCTTTGGCCTTATCAGCAACATAAGGCATGTAAAATATAATTTAGCCCTTTCCTTTTTACCTTTGAGAAACCAGACACTTCCTTATTATTCACCAATATATCTGACAAATTGTAAAACAGAAGCTTCCCAATGTGCACCAATAGTCAAGCAACAGCTAGTGAAAGTGATTTGTCATACGAGCATCACGGTAACTACGTAAGATCATTCATAGAGGTCACCTCAAACTTCTCACACTAGATGGATGCTTCAGGACTGCCAAGGGCCATTTGACAGTTTATTTGACAGTTTGAAGAATAGAAGAAGAGAAATTTCATAAATAAGATGGAAGTGACAGAATTCTTTGATGTTAGATTGAAATGGAATAGGAGGAGAGCAGAAAATGATGTGTAGAGGGATAACTAGTCGTCTGAGGCAAGATTTATCATTAACAAGTGGCAGGACTTATCGGTAAAAAAAAAAGGGGATTTGACATTTGATTCCTATTAGCAGAGAAACCAGAGCCATTACTGGAACTAGAAATGGAAGGATATAGTGAATAAGACAGTGGCACAACAGCAAGTATGGACACCTATGCAAAGAGAAAACAATAAGGCCTGGTATCCATAGGCCCAGTTTACTTACTAACTACTATTGGTGGCTGTCCACACTACGAGCGCGGTCAAACGATCCATGATCGTACAAACGTCGAGCAATTATGGGACTCGGCTGACATTTTATCTTATTGGGCCATTTGGATTTTTTATTTTGTCAGCCAATCCGATTGTGTATGGCCACCTTTACCAATCGATATGACATTTGGGAGTTAAGCTGTACACAAAAGTTACCACCACAAATGATTTTAAGAAGATGAAAATATGCTCGATCTGAAGTGAGGTTTTTTTAGCTATCCTTCGGCTGATCTGATCATCGATTGAGCAGAAAACTCTGTGTGCCAGCTATAAATGCTACTCACAGTATACAGTGCGGTATGCTGATAGCATCATCCATCTATCATCTACTCATCTATCTACATCTACTACTTATCTACTGTCTGCCCACTGTCTGTCTATCTATCTATCTATCTATCATCTATCATCTCTCTCTATATATTTCTCTCTCTCTCCCTCCTCTCTCTCTCTCTCTCTCTCTCTCTCTCTCTCTCTCTATCTATCTATCTATCTACTGTCTGCCTCACTGTCTGTCTATCTATCTATCTACATCTCTCTCTATATATTTCTCTCTCTCTCCCTCTCTCTCTCTCTCTCTCTCTCTCTCTCTCTCTCTCTCTCTCTCTATCTATCTATCTATCTATCTATCTATCTATCTATCTATCTATCTATCTTGATAAGAATCCAGGCATCTTTAACTTTGACTTGATAGTTTATATCCTCAAGAAAGCTGGAGTTACTCCAAACTGGTGAGTCATATCTCTAGCTAGCTGTTTTTTCATCAGCCTGGAATGTTAACAATCCTTAAAGGACACAGATGCTGAAATTTTGTTGCCTGTGTATGATGAACCTTCACTGCTTTGGAAAACGCGGTTAGTTTCTGATGTTGGCGTTTAAAATGGAATGGAGGATTCAAAGAAATATGAGCTTGCTAACACTCTTTAATATGTTTATATGCTATTTTATATCTGGCAACCATGTTTTACAATCTTTAAACACAGAAGTAGAGAATGACCATTTATCCCAGCTCTATAGTAGTTGCTGGGTTTTTCTTTATAATTTGTGCTTTGCTGCATGCAATGCATCCACCTGATGGGTATTCCTGATGAAAATCACTCATATGCTGAATGGACTTAGGGCTGCCCCTAGGTTCAGCTGGACCTCAACTAGCTTGGCTGAGCTCTGCCCAGACCTTGCTGAGTATTGTCAGCAAGGTTTCTGGTTTTGCTGATTGTTCACCAATAGAACATGTCAGAGGACACGAGGACATCCCTTAAGACTTGAAGAAAAAAGGTTAGGCTTCAAGCTCGGAAAGGGTTTTTCACTGTGAGAACAGTAAGGCTATGGAACTGTCTTCCAGTGGACGTTGTTATGGAAGGTTCATTGGTCAGTTTAAAAAAAAAGCTGGATGAGTTTCTGCAAACAAGGAATGTTACAAGTTACTGGTATTGATACATAAAGTAAAGTTGATCCGGGGAAATTTCCGATTGCTACTTGGAGTCAGGAAGGAATTTTTTTCCCTTCATAGATTTTGAGTTTGTTTTTTTTTGCCTTCCTCTGGATCAACAGTTAGGCAGGAAATGAGGATATTGCTAGATGGGTTGGAATGGATGACTATGTCTTTATTCAACCTCAAATACTATACTATACTATATTTACTATACTATACTATACTATATTATACTATATTTCTATCTATCATCTATCTATCTATCTATCTATCATCATCTATTATCTATCTTGATAAGAATCCAGCATCTTTAACTTTGACTTGATAGTTATATCCTCAAGAAACTGGAGTTACTCCAAACTGGTGAGTCTATCTCTAGCTAGCTGTTTTTTCATCAGCCTGGAATGTTAACAATCCTTAAAAGGACACAGATGCTGAAATTTATGTTGCCTGTGTATGATGGACCTTCACTGCTTTGGAAAACGCGGTTAGTTTCTGATGTTGGCGTTTAAAATGGAATGGAGATCAAAGAAATATGAGCTTGCTAACGACCTTTAATTGTTTATATGCTATTTTATAATCTGGCAACCATGTTTTACAATCTTTAAACACAGAAGTAGAGAATGACCATTTATCCCAGCTCTATAGTAGTTGCTGGGTTTTTCTTTATAATTTGTGCTTTGCTGCATGCAATGCATCCACCTGATGGTATTCCTGTGAAAATCACTCATATGCTGAATGGACTTAGGGCTGCCCCAGGTTCAGCTGGACCTCAACTAGCTTTGGCTGAGCTCTGCCCAGACCTTGCTGAGTATTGTCAGCAAGGTTTGTGTTTGCTGATTGTTCACCAATAACATTTCAGAGGACACGAGGAACCCTTAAGACTTGAAGAAAAAAGGTTTAGGCTTCAAGCTCGGAAAGGGTTTTTCACGGTGAGAACAGTAAGGCTATGGAACTGTCTTCCAGTGGACGTTTTATGGAAGGTTCATTGGTCAGTTTAAAAAAAAAGCTGGATGAGTTTCTGCAAACAAGGAATGTACAAGTACTGGTATTGATACATAAAGTAAGTTGATCCGGAAATTTCCGATGCACTGGAGTCGGAAGGAATTTTTTTCCCTCATAGATTTTGGTTTTGTTTTTTTTTCCTTCCTCTGGATCAACAGTTAGCAGGAAATGAGGATATTGCTAGATGGTTGGAATGGATGGACGTATTCTTTATTCAACCTCAAATACTATACTATACTATATTTAACTATATATACTATATTTACTATATTATACTATACTATACTACTATTACATACTGTACTGTACTGTACTATACATACTATACTATTCTATACTATACTGTACTATACTATACTGTACTGTACTATACTGTACTAACTATACTGTACGTACTATACTGTACTATACTATACTGTATGTACTATCTATACTATCTGTACTTACTGTCTATACACTATACATCTATACTATACTGTACTATACTATACTGTACTGTTACTATACTATACTGTACTGTACTATACTATACTGTACTGTACTATACTGAATAAGACTATACTGTACTGTACTATACTATACTATACTTGTACTATACTATACTATACTATACTATACACCAAGGCACGATAGTTGCAGGGTTCAAGAGGCCAACTGCATCCTGTAGGATATACGGATAAACATGCAGCTGCTGTTGCTTATTTAACAGCAGAGGGCACAGGAATCTGTTGGTAAAATGCAATGGCTCAAACATATTACCTGATAAACTTCCCCTACATGTTTAGAAATATGTTGAATAAGTGCATCTGATGCAATTTTCATCCCAAATGACAGAACAGACCTGTGAGGTTCTTGTGGCAGTGGTGATGGTTTGTATTTTGGGGTTTGGTCTTTTTTATCATACAAATGCCTGATAATCAACAGTTCCCACCTGTAATGGGGTTGTCTATTATTACCATGTGTGCAGAATTGTCTTTCAAAACAAAGCCCAGTGTTGTGGTTTGTAAACACCCCCAACTTTTACCTGGGGGAAAGCACAGCAATAATGTGTGATTAGTGAAAGTGACAAAATGATACCTGTATGAAGAAGAAACTGAATACAAATTATACTACAAGGCACCCTCCAGCATACATTTCAACACATCCCATTGTTATCTACACAAGTACTTAAAAGTGTATGTATACTGAAAAAAATGACATCTAATCTATAAATAAATACATGTAAGTTGCACTTACTCTGAGGTGTGTGTTGCTGCAGCCTTATTATAATACTTGTTTGGTCAGGCTCTGACCACTGACCTGACATTCTCCAACATACCAACTGTCACAACTGCATACGGATTATAGCATACAGCACACCAACTGTCAAACCATTCCGCTACAGCAAAACTGCTTACAGAAATGCTGAAATGTAAGATGGTTCAGATTGGATATCTAATGAAACAGGGGGCGAATCAACAAAAAACAGTACAGTGATAGTTGGGATGAATTATAGTTTCCACTAATGGGCAATTAAAAAAAACGAATTTGTCAGTGGCCATACATACTCTTTAGGATCAGGGGAAACCACAGAGGGGCCCCACCATAGTTTTGCTGGGGGCCAAATGATCATAGATACCACGACCTGAACTGAGTCCCACTGATTGTTGCTTGCGTGTACAGTGTTAAAGACTTTGCTGGTAAGTTTCCTTTTCCTTGTTTAGATTGTAGGAGTTGTGTGAGCTCTGAGTCTAGACTCTACATCTGGAGGATACATCCAGGTTACATTTCATCTCAATTCTGATACCTGAGCTTTCACAGTGAACAGAAACCAGGAATTCCATTTTGTCACCCAACCAGGTAGATTCGCATGTGTCTAGGGAACATCTGCAAAGCTTAAAAGTCATTACACAAAGAGAATCATCACTACCATAATTTCCTTTAAATGATGCTATATACTACTTTGGGTTAAAGGAATTCATAACCCTGTGATATTTTAAAGGCACCAATTTGTGAGGAACCTGCATATTTAGTAAAAATAAATAGGGAGATTCAATAAAATTATTGTTAAAAATGGTGCTAATTTGCCCTAACCAACCAGACCTTAGCTTTCAAATCTGATTGATTGGACAAAATTAGCAACATTTTTAACCATAAGAACTTTTATTGAATCTCCCCTAAGATTTTGACCAGGTCCAGTTTCAAATAAATTCACCAACAGATATTGGATCTATCTCCCATTCTCGCGTGTGTGTGACTCCAGCTAGAGGGATGCAATATTTATGTAGCTGCATGATGTAGCACAGTGATACAGAAGAACAACACTTTCAATCTTTTCTGTTCTTGTTTGTAGACATGTATATGTGTAGCCAAGTGGTAGGAAAAAGAAAGATCTGGAAACTCAGGTCGAAGGGTAGCACTACTGAGAAAACCCTGACTTTGGTTTGATCAGACTTCTGCTTTGTAGTCCGGATTTGCTATTTTCACACAACAAAACTTCCTCTGTCTTCTCCTTATCTCTTGGCTTTCTCCTTAAGACTCTTTGTTTCTTTCTGCATTAAGAATTGATTTTCACATACATTTTTATCTAGATCATGAGCCTGTATGAAGTTCTAGTGAGCTGTGTAATCACTACTGTTCAAACAAATCACACACAAAGACCCCTAGGGGCTTATTTATAAAGAAGGGGTGATACCTAGTGAACCTAACTAGTGATTCTTAAATATGAATACTTACACCTAAATAGCAGCCATCGTTCCTTATGACGGATACCTGTAGTTTCATCACAGCCAAACCGTTAAATACTAGAGTGGTCGTTAAACACCCCTATGGTGCGCCTAAATAAAATACTGTATCGCAAAATACCACATCGGTATTTTCCAACAGGATATAAAGTACCAATGCAGTTGTAGAACACTGGCCCTGTGTGGTATTTTTAAATGGTTATGAAATGCAAAGGAATGTTTTACGCTGTTAATTCTATCTTGTTCCATGTCTGAGAGGCAGATCTTCTTTAGCATGATCTGTGGCTAAAAGAGCAGTTCTCTGTGATGTTATATGATTGGATTTTAGGGTCAAGGCCATAGTTTTCTGAAAGTGTCAGCATATACTTGACTTCCACCAAAATAAAAAGGTGGATGATGGGAGCAGACTCCTTTGATTCATAGATGTCATGAGTCAGCCAACAGCAAAGAGAGAGGTCAGACAAACTTGTTGTATCTTTGTGAATAGGCTCTGTCCCGACCCGCACACACGATTGTACGAACAAACGTTTCGTCCGATAATCGCCAATGTGTAGGCACTTATCGGGCGAAATGGTCTTTCATTCGGGATCGTTGAACACCCATTTGGCGGACCTCCGAATGAACAATTGTTTCGGCCGATAAAGTGCCTACACATGGGGCCGATTATCCGCCAAAGTTCATTCATACACATCGTGCATCGTGTCGGACCCCGATCGCACCTGTGTACGAGCCTTTTAAGTTCCCCTTAATAATTTAATAGTCCACAAATTGTCTAGAAATTTAAATTACCTTGAGGTTGACTTCACATTGGGGCTTGATTAGGTATATAATAGAAAAAAGACATAATGTAAGAATATTTTCTGTAAGATCAGTAACACTTTCTTTACTATAATTATTCGTACCCTGAAAACTACTCACTCAGTTAAGCCAACTGAGCTTCCATCTGGTACAAGCATTTTTACTGTGCTATTATAAGCGGTAGAAGCAACCCGTCCCTTTAATTAGTGGCTTAATGAATTTAACCTGCTGGGTTTATTACATAAGGGGGTGCGCAAAATCCCTGAAATGTTGTTGAAGATAATGGATTTGAAAGTTCAAATAGAAATTCCACATCAAAATCTTGATTTTGTCAGAAATATTTCCACGCCGAACAATTTAAATTTTAGCTCCAAAATGTTATCCCTTGTGACAAAATTTTGACAGAATTTTGATGGTGAAATTATGTTGAAACTGGTAAATTTGTCACAAAATAGGGGTGATGCGACAAGAGTGCAAAAATGTGCCTGTACATTCATTTGCAGCAACCTAACAGATGTTGCTTTTTACAGGGTTAAAGAACATCTGATTGATGCATAGCTGGATTCCCCCCCAACATACAATCAGCAATTATGTTTCCAGTCACTTTCCCAAGACTCATAATGTTACTGATTAAAATCTTCTGGTATCTGGAAGATCTCTCAGGATCTATTCACGTAATTACCTCCTGTCTTTATTAATTGAGGTTTGCAAGAAATAACTTTCCTGAAAATCACTTATTGTGGCTGGAAATTAAATGTATAACCATTAAGAAAAGTGTATTTCTTTAATCATATGGATTTAACATAGTATTTTTATTTTATTTGCCCTTGTCAATCACTCAAGGTGACGGGAGTCTTTTTCCAGACATGTTCAGATCTACGTGACCTTCATTTACTTTCCAATATGCATATCTGTAGAAGACAAGTGTAGCTGGTGACAATAACAGATAATCCAATAGAGTTTCAACATTTCCAATTCCTGTGGCCAACCACGTTAAACATTCACCAAAGCTAAGAATCAAATAACGTGTCAATAAACAATTACAATATGTTTGTTCTCTAATTCTGTTACACCAAGTCCTTGACATTCCTTAACCGCCACGAATGGCCAGAAATTATAATCATAATGTGTACTGGCGGACTTTCCCCCAAACCAGTGGGTTACCCGTACCAGTCATTTCATTTCTCAACCAAGTGCTGTATTTGGGAAGTAATTTCATTTAAAGTTTTTGTTCCTTTATTTTTATTTTTTATTTAAGTGATTGTGAAGCTTATATTAACATTCTTATACGACGGGTCAATTCATTTAGAAATAAAGGCAATAAATCATTAGCACCACATGTAAAAAAGGGGTGGGTACTCCTGTAGGTATTTGCTTTAAAGGACAACTGTACCACCATATCTACTCTTCCTCGTTGAAAGTACCGAGAGTGGGACATAAACCCCACTGTCCTCACCCCTGGTTCACGTTCTAACTCTAGCTTTACTCATCTCAGTTTCCTTCGGTGCTCTGCTCCTGGAACCTTCTGCGACTTTGGCCAATGAGGAGACATTCTCTGAAAGAAGCGTATCTTCTCATTGACTGGATCGCTAACCAGGAAGTGGGAGCGATGCACTAAAGGAAACTTCAGGTGAGTAGAACTAGAGTTAGAATCGAACCCAGGGGTGAGGACAGTGCACTTTTGGTCCTCACCCTGGGTAGTAGAGATGACACAGATGCAGGAGTGGGGTGTCGAGTGAGTATAAGTCCTTTAAAAAAAACTGTTTTTCATGGCTTAGTGGCTTTTCCTGTAGATTATTCAGAAGAATATTTTAAGCAAATTAATAACACTACATGCTGTGCAGGAATCACAGGTTTTCATTGGTTAACTGCTGGCCAGTGAGGGTCAAACACCTGGAACTGACTGAAAATAAGATTGAACAGCTAATATCCATTATAACCCCAGGACGGCCTGGACAAGTAATTTCTTGGCCATTTTACCCATTGCTGAAGGCATTAATATACTGTAATGACAGCCAGTTCTTGTCCACCTATTTTTCTGATGGTTCTTATTGGACATTTGACATTTACAGACGTTCTTCATTGCTAGCCAGAGGCCATTGCTAAGATTGATTACTTTAGTAATTGATTGCCCAACAGGCTGTCTTTAAGAACACGTATAACTAGCCACATTTCTTGATGATGCTTCAGGGTAGCTTGGCTTAATTTCATGTACATCCTTAGGAAGATTTTAGTGATGAAGAGGTAAGTTCTGGTTTTAGGGAAGTCTATGTTTTTCCCAGCAGTTATTTGCTAATAGGAGAAATGGAAAATGTTAATAGAAAGGGGCCATTAAAACAGCAGGAATGGAGTAAAATGTAGTCAGTCTGAATGAAATCTAAATAGTGACCAAATCTGTGGAATCTTAGCAGTTCCATTGTCATATAGCAGGGTAGTAGTTCAGGTAAAAAGGTGTGAGACTGTTTTCCCCCCCTAAATAGACTTTGCTTTTAAATAAATGTTATGTCTCATGTATGAAACCTTTTTTAGGGCTATAAAGGATATTTCCTTATATGGTGATATTAAAGGACATATCCACCCCCAACCCTAAATTAACAGGACCCCCCAACACCAGGATCACAATACTTACCTTTTTTTCGTGAACAGAGGTCTTTAGTGACTCCAACTCTGGTGGTCCCTTTAAAGTTTTCCCCCTCCTCTGATGGATTTTCAATCTCTGCAAGCTTGTGCAGCCTTAAAGGTATTGTAGACTGAAAAATGCCTTATTTAATCTATAAATGAATACATGTAAGCAGCATGTGTTTGTGTTGCTGCATCAATCTAGTGCTTGATTGCTCAAGCTCAGTCCCTCAATCCCCAGTCCCTTACCAGACTCTCTGACTCTCTGAGGGCAACATGCTCAGTAATCCCAATGAGGCAGCATTGGGAGAGGGAATTTCCCACCATGCAGTTCAATCACCATTCCAGCTACAGCAAAACTATATATACAGAAAATGCTACTAAGGCCACTGATTGACAGCTGAAATATAGATGTTTCGCAACCGGATTTCTAAAGAATAGGGGACAATTAACAAAAAATTCCACAGTGATAGTTGGGAGAATTATGGTTTCCAATAATGGGCAATTAAAAAAACAACAAAATTCCCAGTGTAATACGCCTTTAAAAAAGGTTTGCTCGATAGGAGAAACAAGTCATTAGCTATGACATCACTGTCATGGCTATAACTGACCACTGCTATTTTGAAGGACTATGGAAAGAAGAAGAGGAAAAGTGGAGTTGAGGGGCATGCCTTAAAGGAGAATTATCCTCATGCAGTAACTGATTGCTTTACTGACTTCTTTCAAGCTCCTCACCCTCCCTCATTAACATATGCTCTTCAATGTCAGTGATGGGAGAATTGTCAGTGACAATGACGTGGGAGGAGCCAGATAAAAGTAAGTTATTGCTTGAGTATAATGTCCCTTTAACAGTTTTCTGTTGAACCAACCTGTGGTTCACACCCTTTTTGGTGCTAATGCCGTATCACTAAAACTCTGAATAGCCCAGGACAAAAATAATGTTTGGAAGTATAATATAATATTGGCTTGTGTAAAAAATAACTGGAGCCAAATCTTTTTCATTCAACACTATTTAAAAAAAAGACAATGAAAAGAAATGCGTGTGTGCTTTCTAGCACTAATCTCAGATTTACAGTGAACTATGTCCGTTGTATAAAGCGCACAATCTTTCTATTTGCTTTAGGGAATAATACGGAGAATGAGTCAGGTTTTCACTGCCTTTCCAATTAACCCCTTAGCAACCGTGGCCATTTTTGAGCTGCTAAATTACTAAGACAGTGCATGGCGCTTCTTAATATAGATAGAATTTTTCACACGTTTTATTGGGGTAGTGGGGGGGGTGGAGTTTGTCAGGCTCCTATGAACCCTGAAACATACTCTGTAATGTGCTGTTTTAATTGCAGGCAAATGGATCAATACATATAGATGGAGCCAATTCGATTGTCCCTATGTATGGCAAACAAACAATTGTTCTATATAAAGAATAATAGAACAATTCTTCCACTGAGCATATCTACATATATATATATATATATATATATATATGTCTGTTTGTCTGGGAGTAAATCAACCAAGTCCTTACTGTCAAATGGCTGATGGAATCTAATGGTGGCCATACATATATTCGTAAGTAAGTATTTTACTTACCCGACCAAGTGATCCCGCGACATTCGATCGATCCTGCCGGAACCACCTCTCCCGTTCATCTATGCAACCAACATGCGATCGCAAAATCCCTTCATTGAAAAAGGCTCAAAAACCTTGAGCCTTTACTGTAAGCACCCTTGGACCTTTTTTTCCTTCCTAATGGTATTGCTGCCCTGATTTTGTGGGTATTGTTTCTATCCATGTTTATCCAAATGGCTGGAGGAGATGCCTGTGCATTAAGTGAGCATTACCTACTCCTTAAAACCCAACCTGAATTTATAATATGTGTATGCGACGTCTGGTGTGTTAAAATTATTTTGTCGGCTTTAACTGTCTCCTGAAATTAAAACCCTCCATTACTGCCTGAGTTACATTATTTCTGACGGTTGATTACTGGTTTAAAATCTAGTTTTGGTGCAACAATAATCTAATCATTTAACCACATTATTACATCACCGGAGATATGGAGAGGGTGCCGTGTACTATGTTTGACAGGAGATATATTATGTAAAAGCACCATTAACACATACAAAAGAAACGTTCCAGTTTATTCAATGGCTATCAAAAAAATCACTCCATATATGCAATTTTTTTCTTCCCAAGCTCTTTGCAGCTACTCACTCCTTTCATTTTACCACAGTACTGGCCCATAGATTCAAAAGATTCAATAGATTTGACATACCACCACAGTAATATTTATGCAAAATTGCATTTTAACTGACTTGTCAGTTTAGAAAATGAATATTAAATGATGCTTTGCTTGAGAAACACAATTTGATGCTTGGCATTATAAAAGCACTAAAATGTGTCACTAAGGCCCAGTACACATATGTCATCTTGACCCTGTTTTAAACCAACAGACTGCCAACTTATAACCAACTACCACACCTACCAATCAATAAAATACTTAGGGGCATATTATAAAGGTGCGAAAATAGCGCCTATAAATTACCCGCCGCACATCGCGGCCGTGAAAATAGTGCTTTATAACGGCGAGCACCGCGATGTCCGCGGTAATTTTAAGTCCCTTCCCGGCGATACTACGCACTTGCGCCCTTGCGGCACTGAGAAGTGCTTTTTGCGGGGGTCCCGCAGCCCGAACCGGGACCCCAGTGAGCGCCTCTTAAAAGAGCCTTGGGCGGCGTCTTCTTTCTTCGAGTCCCGGCGACTCCAGCTCCGCTGAGGCCGCCGACCCCCGAGAGGTACCCCTGCGGCCGTCAGGGGTGCCCCCGGCGGCGCCGGCGACCTCAACGAGACCAACCCCACTGAGGTTGCCGATGCCAGGCAGGCTCACCGCGGCCGCCAGTGAGCCCGCTGGCACCGCCGGCTCAGTGGAGCCGATGTTGCCAGCCGCTTCTTTCTTCAGTCATCTACTGCGATGGCATCTGAGTTCCACAGCGGAGTGCACCTCTTTATTAGGTATTTGTAGAAAACCCTATCCGTTCCTGATTGGTCAATTTTTCAATGCTTGGTTTACATGCTTACTTTAACCAATCAGATTTCGGAAAATTCGAGCTGCGGGACCCCTTGAGCCCAAAAGGTCCTTCTCAGGCCCCGCTGGAGGGTGCCTCCACCCCTCCCAATGGGCCCTTCCCCCCCCGGGGGGGCGAGGGCGGCCGACCACCCGCGGCGAGGTGCCTTTATAAATAGAAGCGGCGGTACTGTTATCATAGACGCGGAAAGTTAAGGTTTCGTTAACTTTTCGTGGCTGGTTTCCGGTCATTTATAAATCGTGTGGAAAACGCGATTTTGGCAAAATGGCAGGAAAAATGGCCGCGAAAAGTTAACGAACCTTTATAAATATGCCCCTTAGAGGGAGATTCAATAAAAGTTCTTATCATTAAAAATGTGCTAATTTGCCCCAACCAACATCATATTATTTACATTTGAAAGCTAACATCTGATTGGTTGGGGCAAACTTAGCACCATTTTTAACGATACAAACTTTTATGAATAACCCTGTTAATTTGCTCCAAGACTGTCAGACTTATCTAAATTCTATGCACAAGACTCTTAATTATCAGGAGTGGGCCCTCGCATATATTAGTATATTATATTAGTATAGTATAGTATTTGAGGTTGAATAAAGACATACGTCCATCCAGTTCCACCCATCTAGCAATATCCTCATTTCCTGCCAACTGTCGATTCAGAGGAAGGCAAAAAACCCCAACCAAATTTATAAGGGGAAAAAAATTGAAATTTCCCTGGATCAACTCTACTTTAGTATCAATTCCAGTAATTTGCAACATTCCTTGCTTGCAGAAACTTATCCAGCTTTTTTTTTAAACGGACCAGGAACCTGCCTTTAAAACGTCCACTGGAAGACAGTTCCATAGCTTTACCGTTCTACAGTGAAAACCCTTTCCAAGCCTGAAGCCTAAATATTTTTCAGTCCACGTGTCCTCTGACATGCTCTATTGGTGAACAATGCCCCAGATAGTTTATTTATGGCCCGTTAATGTATTCATACCAGTACATATCCCCACGCAAGCGCCTTTTCTCTAGTGTACATAATTGTAACTTATCCGTCTCTCTTTATATTCAAGCTCCCCCAATCCTCTTATAATTTAGTTGCCCTTGTCTGAACCCTTTCAATTTTGTACACAGGATTCCAATATTGCTCTGCTGGAGGTGATCTATAACAGAATAAATCTCACAATTACTGGGCCTACCTGTTATTAAGGTCCCATGGCTCTCCCCTTTCTGCGGGAAACTCTAGGAAGTATAGTCTGAGCACATGGCCGATCTCCCTTTTATACTTTTACACAGCGCCCCCATCTGGCCAATCCTGCCAAAAAAGAGAGTAAAGGGAAACTAGTTTACCAGTTCCCTATATGGTTAAAAAACAGATGATTTTGCCCCCAATCACCTGAAATATTGTGGTGACTGGCTGATCTGGCCGAAATATAGTCATGTGATGACTAGGCCTAAAGTAAACAGGGATACAAAGTCATTCATTGGAGAGTTGCTTTCTCTCTCCTGGACAAAACCATAGAGCATGCCCAGATCATAAACAAGAGAAGGGGCAGAGAAAGATAAACATGATGATGTATCTGTGTTTTTTTGTTAGATGACCTGGACTTGAAGTTTAGTTCTTGAATAACTTCAAGAACGTCAGAGAAAGTCGAGAAAGTCAGTCAGATAATTAGCAAAACTTGAACTAAAACTAAAAAACTCACAAATTTACCATGAAATGAATAATGAGAAACTTCACAATTATAATGATCTGTTTTTCTAAAGAAATTATTTAAGAAGGAAATGTATTTTAGCCTAAAGATTTACTTTATTGTATGCATTGACATCAAGACTTAAAGCTTGTGGCACGCTATTCGTTATGGGAAATTTATTACATTGCGGGAATATGCCACAACATCAATTCCAGAATGAAAAAGATATTCTTAGCAACGTTAACATAATGGGAGAGGCTTACACACGCAGAAACACTAAATAAATATTGGATGCAGCATTAAATAAGGATTTTCATTTACAAACACATATCTATATACCATCATCTACTTAATATTCTTTGATAAATAAATGGTTACTTTAATAGCAATGAACTAGGGAGGGGAAGGAAGATTATTTTTGGTGAGTGAGGATTTAAAGTAGTATCATTGGCGAGGATTAGAGCATTCAGAAATCTATTACTTATTCATATAAGGTAATCCTTCAAAAATGAAGAAATCTCCCCAAGCTCTTCTAACATTAAACTGAATGCTACAACCAGTAATCATTTTTTTTCGCCTTCTATATTTATAGTATTTTCTGTTGGCCAATGTAATTTGCAAAAAGGCAGCTTTAGAACACAGCTTAGTTTTATTTATTTGAAAATAGCCACTTGGTTTAATTTTTTTCTTTTTTTTTTTTTCGTAAAAAAAAAAAATGCAGCGTATAAAATCATTGATTTTTTATGCACAATAAATGGAATTCTTGTAAATTAGATGAATAATTATTCAAGATAAGCTTTCACAAAACACAGCCTGTCCTTGCTTTTGAAGCTAAGAATTTAAAATCTGTCTTAATAAGTGCAAATCAATGGTGATAAAGATAGTGGACTTCAGTTTCCAAATAGCTCTTTGTGTGAAACAAAAATAAAAGAAAAAATCAATGTCTAAAGCTAAGTCTGAATAAAAAATGGGCACTGGTGAACATGCAGCCACCATTTAACATCAATGTTAAACCACTATTAAGGTCATTTTAAGGCCGCCTTCTATTTAATAGTTATTAACATCTTGATCCCAAGGATGAGACAAAAATAAAAGAACGTTATTACCATTACAAAATGTGACCGCAGCTAAGAATTTGGAATTTCCTCTAATCTAGGGATTCCTGTAAAACGTTGGAGAGTCTGTTATAAGACAATCAGGCAGTTTTCAGAAACATTTAACCACTAGTTGTACTGATGATCCATCATTTTGTTTTTTTTGGATATTTTGATGACGGGAAGAAACCGACTCAAACATGGTCAAGAATAAATGTGTGTTGTATAGTGGATATGTTGTATATGTTGTAATATAAGTGGAGTTGTACGAAAAATGATAATAAACTTTCTTCCCATCACATCAACAGTGGCTGTAGAGATTTGATTCTTTAAATACCAATAAGCATATACTTCATACATTGGCAGACACATTATTAAATAATAATCATCATAATTAGATGGACTTGAACTCGAACACGGTTTTAATCAAGTTTATGGATCCAAATAGACTCTGACTTTTTGATCTTTTGAACCCTGTAAATCTTTCCGATAATTATTGAACGAATAGTTAAGGATTGTTGAATTCAGGAATTGATCCCCGTTGACCTTGATGGGTCAGATTTCGGGTTTTCAGACTTTTCGGAAGTCCAAAATCTGAACGGATTTTTACAAATTTTCAAATTTCATCCTCTCTAAATAATTGATCAAATCTGCAATGAATCCCCCAATTGCCTGGCACTAAAATCTATTTCCCATATCGGAAATAATCGGGGAGTCACAGATGGTTTGTAATGCCAGCACTTATATGGTTAATACCTTCTGTTGGGTAGATCCAAAGCTATATTTCTTTCTTTAGATACCAGTCAGAGAAATCAGCATGTAATAATTATTTTCTATGCAGTGACGGAATCTTAGAGCCTTAGCTTCACTTCAATAATAATGTTTTATTTTTTTTCTCATTAGTGCACTGTGCCATCTAAGTCACAAAACTATCAGCTCCGACTATCTATTAGCTTTGATGGCTTGCGTTTTGCCATCAAGCGCTTGAGTTATCTTGCTATTTGTTACAGAACATTAACTTAAATATTGATATGTTTGCAAGAAACACCATTAACAAATGGAAGGAAGTAATTATCTGCATTGTAAAATCCTCCACGGAAAGTCTTTCAGATCAGTTCAGAAAACTCAAACTCCATTCCGTGGTTTTCTGGGTTAAATATCTACAGTTTAGAACATTGAACACGTGGATAATTCTTTCTGCTGACTTTTCTCTCTGCGCTAAAAAAAAACTTGATAGATAACATTGCTCATTCCATTTTACACAGACTTAATCTCTTACACAAGCACGAATCTTTGCCCAACAAACGACACCTTAGTGCGTTCACACATGCGATGAAAGGGCGTTTTCTCTCCGATAATGTGCACCTGTATATGCGTTCGTTGATCCGCCAGTAAGAATTGGTCAACGAGGCCTGACCGAACGTCTCGGCCAAAAATGCCCACACATTGCACGATTGTTGGGGCGAAACGAGTACTCATACACATCATGCATTGCGGGTTGGCCCCTATGACTGCACGTGTGTACAAAGTGTACGTTGGTTTTCCACCCTTCATCGGCCTAGAGCATAACCAATGAGGAGACATGCTCTGCAATAGTGTCTTCCGATTGGATAACTCCCTGCTGTTTTTCTTTTTTTTTTCTGTAAACAATATGGGATATTTTATTAATACAATTAAAACACGCAAGAAAGTCTCCAGAATTTTGTCCAAGTTTACTTATGGATAAGTGTCAATTTAGGCAATTTCTTGTAATATGCAAGTAATTATCTCCATTGTTAATTTGTGCCTTGCATGATGTCAAAACCAAATTTTTTTATTTTTGTCATTAAGGATTATTTTGTCATTGTGGCCACACTCAACATGTGTTAACGGATGTGAAATGCGCAACACTCAAGTTTTGGCGTTTCACGCGCTCTATCGTGCGTTGTGCTGCAATTACGCTAATATTCCATTATCGGATGGCATGCGATCACCAATTTTTTTTTTTTGAGAATCACATCGCTCCCAAAACACAGATCACAGTACAACACACAACCGCCCCCCCACATGTGTTTAGCCGGTATGCGTTTCTCACGCACAACAAATCGCAGAACGCAGTGTGGCCTAGCTCTAGAAGCATCATTTAACTTGATCATAGTTTGGTCACTTTTATTGCGGTATGACCAAATTAGAAAGCTAAAGTATTGTGCACATATCCTAGATGGTATTAAGGCACGCTAATATGGTATTGATTTGCATAAGTGTCAGCATAAAACACGTTTTTCTTATCATAAATCTTTCCTTCACTTCCATGCGTCTGCTGCTTCGTGCATATATTGTGTGAATCTTTGCAGATTTGTTATGAACATAAACATTCAATATTTATTAGGGGAGTATGGTAACAAACCTGGTTAGACAAAGACATCTCCAAATCCCATTATCATTAGTAAATGCTGATTTATGTGCGGGCAAGATAATGATTTCCTATTCCCTCGGCCTTTTTTATGCAGAACTCCAGATAAAGTTCAATGCTGAGGAGCCTCTCCAAACACAGTTGGTACCTTACACCGCTCATGATGTGACATAGCATTGCCCAACACAGAATCCCAGATTTGAGGGCGAATGGCAAGAGTCTCGCTTTAGTCCCATTGCAAGTTAGATAAATGGGTCCGTACATTTAGCCCAAAGGTGATGAAACATAGGAATATGTCTCTAGTCTCCTCCGTCCCTTAAGCTCATACAGATACAGACCCCAGACTGTTGAGTGCGTCACGCGCTCCATTTCAGCCCATAATGTGTATGCATTCGGGGTTGTTCGTTGATCTGGCCGAATGACCCCTGACCAACGCATACACAACGTGTGACTATACAACCTAAACGGCCTTCTCCGTGCCTGTGAAGTGCACTCGGACTCGGGCGGTTGGGGTCTGTCACCAAATCGGACGTCTGTATGAACCTTTAGGCTGTGTACACACGAGCAACTTCTCAGGGCCGACTCATCACGTTTTCAAATTTCAGTCAGTCAGCATGGAATGCCTGCCATATTTTTAATGCGACCGTCTGATGTTAGATGACCAATCAGACATGGCAGGAAATATAACCGATCCAGCGATCTTTTATGGACAAAAGGTGTGTCTCGCCAAATGGTCGAATTGCCAGTGATGATGTTTTGGCCCAGTCGACCAGGAGAAAGCCACATGCATCGTGGATGGCAGAACCAAAATATCTCTGCCCATGGTGTACACGCTTCACTCATCCAGGGAATCTTGTCAAAAGCTTATTTTAATGAAAGAATAATAAAATCACTTTCCAAAAGCCATTTAGAGTCAGGAAGGGATTCTCTCCTCCCTCAGACTTTTGCCTTCCTCTGGACCAACTGCATGGCAGGCATTACTGGTAGGGTAAAAAGGTTAATAAAATATGTCTATTCAACCAACCTTTATATGTTACCTTGCATATGGTACCTTGGGTGTGCCTAGTGAAACCAGAAAGTTGTCGTCTATCCTCTTAAAAACCCCTATGTGAAAGAAGTTTTTTTCTCCAACGAATGTGTTATCGAACAAAGCCTTAAGGAAAAAGGGAAAATGAAATAAAGGGTAATTCTTGACTAAAATAACTGAAAAACCAAAGCATTTAAGGGCTAGGCACCACTGCGTAATTCGGATCGCAGTTTTAATCCATTGCAATGTTTCCATCCCATGTCAATGTGGGCCTACTGGTGTGCTCTGCTTCATTATGGCAATGCAGGCAATCACCATTTCTGGTTCAGATCATATGTGTTGTATTGATGGACTAACGTGTTAATCGCGACCACAGTGCGCACACAAGTCTCCAATAACTGTTAAGTGCCATACATTGGTTCCTCACCTGCACATCCCCGCATGTTCCTCAAACCGGATTATCCGATCCACTTTACAACCAAATTCTTATCGACAATAAAGTAATATTTATTGGTGGGGTTGTTAGATCTAATATGAAATTACTTTAACAATAGTGTATGGACACCTTGTGTCTGACTTTTAAGCTTTAAAACGAGGACACACATGTGCAGGGCCTTACACGAGCTTACTCAGAACCCCAGGGATATCATGTGGATTTAACCACTTTGCTTCATGCAGTTAGCAATGCAAACACAAGGCAAAAAGTAAGTATTTTTACATCTGTAATTGAAAAAAAATAAACTTTAAATGGTCCTAGTCCTCAACATTGTCTCTGGTAGCTTTTGGATGAATATTCCGATATGAATCCATGAGGTTATAGTTCAATTGTCAAGTCACAATTTTACTACTACCAGTTGGTCTTGCGGGAAATAAACTTAAAAAATTAATTTTGTTATTGCAGCATAAAACAAATACTTTGGGTAGAGAGAAAATCTGTTTTGCTAACATACTGTTTGCTCATGTGCCATGGGTCAGCAATCTCACCAGTGGGTGCCCAAGAGAAAGGGATACATGGAAGGCCCCCACCCTCTTTATACCTACAAAGGTAATTACAATCTTCTCCTGCAAAATGCATCACAATGTCGGTTATGTTAAGTTTTGTTTCTAAGGCTAATTATGCAGAGATGTTGAAGTCTGCACTGTAAATACAGTGAAATGCGATGTTTTTATAGTCACACCCAGGATCCTGACACAGTGCTTTTGAATTAAAGGAGAAAGATGGGTGACCGGTAATAAAACATCACACTTTCTAATGTCCCATAAGCAAAGACAAAATTGTTTCCTTACAGTTCATATTTCAGTACAAGCGAGGGACACACAATTGAACCTATTAAAAAAATGACAGGTTCATTTATAATGTGCTTAGAGTTTGGCAAGTCGGTGCAGAGTCTACTTACTGCAACGTAGGTGGTGTATTCGGACTGAAGCCTGGTGAGATTAGAATTCATTGACAGAGGAAACGAACATATTCAATCATCCTGCAGGTGAAATCCTTTAGATTTTGCATAAGGCATTTAAGACCATTTAAATCATCTTATTTTAACGGTCAATCAATCAGTTGGGCCACAATCTGGTTCCATAAAATAGAAAAATATTTATGTAAAATTCAGCGCTTATAATAATTTCTTACGCTGATGCCACACCACCGACGGATGTGACCTTGAAGAAAAATCCGTGCAAGGGGAGCACGATCAAAAAAAAAAAAAACATGATTACTGCACTCCGACTGAACGGATCGCAGTGCATGCAAATGGCCAGCACATTGAGAAGCACTGTGCTCTTCGCTTGATGGCAAAACTTCGTTGGCCTAGCCCTTACATAGACATTTTTAAAACCGTTATGTTTTCGGCTTTCATACATTGCATGTGTTTCTATGTTTGCTGTGTTTCAAAATGATATGCATCATTAGATTCAATAACGCAAACAGGCTCGTCTTACCTTGCTGTCTATCATGCAATAAGTCAAGATATGTAGTAAGTTTTTTTGTTTTTTTCTCTCGCTTCCTCTTACGGTTATGTACAACGGAAAAATGGGATTTTTTTTAATGACATTGCCCATTAGTCAAAAACACTACAATTCCATCAACTAGCACTGTGTCCATTTTTTTTGATTCTGCTGCCCCCCTATTTCATTAGATATCCAATCTGAAACCTCTTACATTTAAGCCTTTCTGTAAGCATTTTTGTTTCTGTAGCTAGAATGGTTTTGACGTTGGTGTGCTGTATACTGTAAATCAGTATTGACAGTTGGTAAGGGGAAAAATAGGTCCAGTATCCGTGTTCCGAGCCTGGATGCAAGCAATTATTAGTATTTAAAAAAAAAGCATGTCACACAACACACCTCAGAGTAAGTGCTACTTAGATGTATTTATTTAAAACTAAATGACGCGAAGGTCATTTTTTCACATACATACAACTTTAATATTAAGTCTCTTAATTAATGTTTTTTAAGGCTAGGACAACGGAACTGACATATTTTAAAACAGGGCAATCAGCCTTTAAATGAAAACTTTCATACAGGTAATCACCAACCAAAACCCTAAACTGTAATAGTATGAAATCTGAACTAGAAGTCCTAACCTAAAAAGTCGAACCTGAAAAAATCCTGCACAATGTCCCTTCCTGTTTCCCCTGTGCTGCCTTCCTGGTTCTCTTCCATTAGTAACTGTCAGCTATGACTTGACATTTGACAAATCACAGCCACTTAACTGATGTTAATCCCCTGTCTGCCCTCTTCTGAAGCATGTCCAGGCTCATAACCCAGGTCACGAAATTGCTCGTTATGGAACATTCCATTAAGTAATGATCTTTGAAGAACTCTGTAAAACAACTGCAAAAAAAATGCAACAAAAGTGACAAAGGAAAAAGGTTGAAATTAAACAAAACACAAAACACCTATATATAAAAACCACTTTAAAGTAAAAAAAGGACAAAATTGCCTCTGAAATTACACTAGAGAGCAATTTCCTCTTTTCGCAGTGATACACACTTAACGCAATGAATAAGGTGAAACTATCCGCCACTACTTCACCGGCAGTGTTTACTTTTAGGAGGCAAAAGCGAAACTGAGTCGTTTTTTATAAAAATAGTAAAATAAGGTGCTCGAAATAGCGTTATTTGTCATTGGTTGCGATTTCCTTGCGAAAACGAAATGGTGAAAATATCGATAATTTATAACAAGTTGCCCCTAAGTTAGAGTAAGAATGCTCATTTAAAAAGGGCATGTCCATCCCTTTTCTCCTACTAAATAGTTGATATGTTGTAGGTCCTTCCTCTCCCCTAGCCCCAACTGCATTAATTGACTCTTTTCCAAATCGTCCCCTGAATCTTTACTTACCTTCCCCTCTTTTTCTCCGCCGTACTGCCCCGGCCCCTGCTTGCATGAAACTGCACGCAGTGCCAGACCAGCAGGCCGCGTCCATGATCTGCGTGGCTGAGAGGCAGCCAATCAGAGCAGCTGCCGTCAGTTTCATAAATGCGGAGGATCGAGTGAAGGCAAGTAAAGTATCAAAGGGAATTACATTAGGGGTGAAAGTAGATTAAAAACAAGCGGAGAGGAGGAGGGGAGTTGCTCCTGAGCAAGCACAAAAACTCTCTTAAGAGAAGCCTCATCGGCTGAAACAATTCCGCCAATTCCCCTCCCTGCACTGGTCTGGTGGCCAGTTTTCCTGGACTTTTTGAGGTGACAATTGCAAGGAGAACCAGTTGGGCAGGGTTGTAGGTAAGGATTTTTATACACTACACATTGGATGGGGGCCAACTTGTGGTAAAAATTATAGTTTTTGGTGTGGACCATGCCCTTTTAAAAAATAAAAAAACCCTTTAAATCAAATGGCCTCATTTTTGTGCAATAGGTCAGCACAGCCCGCCTGGCTCCAGTGCATTCATAAAGAAGTTCCTCCAATCCACCTCAACACATCAGTTGATCCCTACTATATAATGTTTAAAATCTCCATCTAACGCTTTTCCCTTTGTCAGGATCAGGTTTAAAAACATAAAAAAAAACAACTGAGTTTATCGCGCAATGCAATGAAAACCCATAGTCAGCCCCTTGGGGATTACTGGATTATCCTGCCACTGTGAGCCTTATAAACACAGGTGTAAAGCTTGCCAGTGTAATAATCCTTTCATTCTGTCGTTCTTTTTTACCTTGTCAAAAATCATAGGGGTCAATGGACTGACAGGATTATAGATGAGAGGGACCATATGTTTCTCTATATAAACCCTCATCTTGGAATTGCTGGTACAAGTGCTTGTGCAGAGGCGCTAATGTGCCTCTTAATAATCCTGGTTGAAACATTATATTAAAAGTGGTAACATTTAGGTTAGGGCAAGGTCCACTATGTGCGTTGTGCTGTCCATTTTTGGGTTTCATTTAGGACAATGCATTTTGTCGCAATCCGTTCTTTTGCAGGTTAACATACATATGTGCGTTTTTTTTCTAGCATTTGGTCCACGTGGTCCGCGTTTCCAGTCCCATTTGCATGCATGTGCATTTTTTGGAAAACTTTTTTCAGGAAACACTGGTAGAAAAACCACAAATAAAAAAAACACAAAATATAACTTTAGGTCATTATATCCGCCGTTGTCAGTGGTTTTTTTTTTGCGTTCCCATAAGACAGTTATTAAAGTAAAGTGCAATTCTGACACACTGGGCCCCAATTCGTTCACGCATGCAGATAAAAACGGGCACATAGATTCGAACGCAAATAATAAAGTGGGAAAGGATTCTCGTTCTCCGCGTAATTTCCAATATATTTTAAATAACATTGAGATTCGCAAAAAGCATAGAAATGAATGCAAACAGTGCCCCTAGTGGGGAAACCTAAACCCTTACCGACAGTAGAAAAACAATTAAATTGTGTGGATCGACCAATTCCGAATTACATATGAGAGACAGTAACATTATGTTCAAACGCCCTTTAACCTAGCACCCGCACACGCTCTGCAAATCATTGGCGTGTTCGGTGTCTAGGTAAGTGAACATTTTTAAGAGACCTAAACACTAAACACAATTTTAAACACTCCAGAATCTGATCATAGAAACCTCTAAAAACACAATCAACCGTAATAGCAACACAGTAAAAAAAACAGCATTACAGTAAATGTTAACTACTACTTACTGAAGACACTGTGTGAATAACTGTGTATGTCATAGACTGGCCACACACCCCTGATGTCCGTCACAAATGTCCCTTGCCCTATTCTGTACTGTAAAATGATTGGCGTAGAGGCTGACTAGTGGGTGTTACCAACGTAGCATTTCCTCCTGTGCAAGTATCTTAAGTACTGAGCCATGGTATTAAAGAACCTAATGGTCAGTGACCACACTGTGGTCTAACTGGAACCTGGGAAGAATAAGACCCAAACCCTCACATGTTTAGAAAGTGACATTTCAAACACCATATTAAAATAAGAGGTGAGACAACTGATTACTGCTTTAATATACAAGGAGATCTCCTTGAATTCATGTTGTTCTGAGGCTTTAGTTGTCCTTTCTTAAATCATTATTGTGCAAGTATTCCTAGTGTGCCCGCAACACCACTGGCTAAAAACTACCAAGGAGAAGGGCCTGCACTGCAATAGGGGCCCCCAACTTTTTCACTTATAGTTTTGTTGACGGGCCCACACTGGTTCCTTTACCCACTGCAACACCGGCTCCTTCTGTGTATGCTGCGCCGTTAAGAGAGCAATCCATGTATCCCTGTACACCTAAACTGTTCGGCCCTACACTTTAAGAATTAACATACAGTAGATGTATCTATTTAATGTCTTTCTAGTGCATTTCATCCCAGCAGTTCTTACCTTCTAATTCTACCTGGGCTTCTGATAGTCCAGACCTACCCTGGCCAATTCCTTTGTCATTGCGAGTCGATCAGGAAAAAAAAAAAGAAAACAAACAAAAAACAAAACGCATTAATAAGTTAGTCCATAGAAGGAATGTTTGAAGAGAGATGCGTGGTACATTTGTGTAATGCAGTGTATTGGCAACCTAGTTTAGGTCCCATTTTAATAATAAATGGCCCATGAAAGGGGACTGGTCCACCTCCTCTGGGAAAAACCCCTCCATGACTTAATTGTGGTTCCAACTGCTTCCAGCAAGGAGAATTAATCCTTACAAGGCTCCGCGTTTCCAGTTCCAACCACCGTCCCTCCTCCACCATTCCAAACCCACCACAAACCACCGCCGCCCTCCCGCTTCACCCAAATAAAAACTCACTACAAACCCTAATCTACGAACTAAATAACTACGTACAAACTCTAAATCTACTAAAAACTATATACTACTACCGCCTAATTATCTAATTATTTTGGTTTAAGAGGTCCCTCCTATAGAGTGGGAGAAGATCCTCCTGAACTTTCTGACAATTCGTTACTTACTTCCAGTGTTCACAATGTAGATGCCTTTGGGCCCCCAATCCATTGTGTGACTGATGGTTCCTGTTATTTTGAATATGCACAACCTGCTAATACAGCCAAATGTCACATTTAAATATTGTGCCCATTCAGTCAACCATATTACTAATCCCAAAGTAAATATGATCAATAACTTTTATCTGTAGGGAAATTATTATTTGGGAATGGGCAATTTCCCTCTTACTTTGACAGAATACCATTTTGCCCCTAGGGTAAAACACAGCATGGGATTTTCTCCAGCTCGGGTTTGGTGGGGGCCCTTAAGAATTGATAACCTGCAAATTGCCTTTTAAAAAACCCCTCATCCTCCATGCACTCGTCTCGCGACATCTGGAAATAACAATAAGCAAGGAAAGTATACATTTCAAATGTAACACTACTTCTCAGAAACCCTCCCTTGGTGGATACTTTTTGTATCTATAAGGAGCATTATGTACAATTCAATATTTTCTCTGTATCAATACATCCCAAATCAGGTGATAACGGTATTTTGTGGTCACCTTAAATATTTTAGTCTATGTATAGAGGGCATGTCCATCCTGAAAAGGAAAACGGGAGACTTTTGTTTATTTTACCATTTTTTTTTATTTCCACATTTTATCACAGGCATTTGGTACCCAATATTTATGTGAGTTTAAATAATTCCTTTCTGCAAGGTTCTGCCCTGCCTCCCTCCAACAGCTCACTGAGCCTTTTATGGGCCATGTGCCAGAGAGGCAGGTGAAACAGCAGCCAGTTATTGGCTTTGATATTAGCACTCACAGCCTGATTGACATCATTGGGGGCGGAGACAGTTTACTGTGGCCAAATAGGAACAATGAATTATCCTTAAATATCTGGTTTAGTAATGCATGTAAGCAAAGGCAAATAGATCAGTTTTGTGATCAGTTTGGGTCAGTTTAACCTTAACAATTGACTAGTTATTTTTAATTAAGTGGACCTTGGCCTTTTGAATTTATCTGACCATGTCGCAAATACTGCGTCCTGTCGGCTGTTTACGAGCTCACAGATTGGCATACTCAACTCTATGTGTGGTCGCGGTCGCGGTCGACAATACACAGAGAACCTGTGATTTATAACAATCTCATTACAACAGATTATCTCTCCCCGCTTTCTATCTATATGAATAGGACGTACCATGTCTATTTGGAATATACACTCACTGTCCACTGGGGTGAAGAGGCCAATGTAAATCAACCCACTTTAGAAAGAAGGAGTTTTCGCAGATACATGACTATTGTGTCCAGTCCAGCCGGACCCTGCGCTAGCGAATAAATCTCCGGGGAACCTCTTGTCTATTTCCAGAATAATTCAAAAAGGTGGCTAAGAGGCGGATACAATCATTTTAACATTAAAACATCGAAAACATTCCAGGATCTTTACCTACTTCAAATTCAATTTCAGTTTTTTTTTATCTGTACCTGAGCGTAATGACCGTGAGGTAAGATAGCTTCAGTAAATTATTAGATGGGTTTCGGTACTGAAGTTGTCCGAATTATTGATCCAGTCCATCTGATTATTGATCGATAATACATCTAGTCGCTGTTTTTGGATTAGTAAAGATTTTTTTTTTATTTTCCTGTTCCATGTGACTCAGGTGGTTAATGTCCTCATTAGGGATTTTTTTTGTTTGGTGGTCTGCCGGATCAAGAGAAATCGTGGCAAGGCAGGATGTATAGATCTGCCTGGCAATTTCATAAGTTCAAACCTGTCATTCTTGTTCTTCAAGCATTCCGCATGTGTAAAAACACAAACACCTGTATAGGGATCCTAATAATCGGTAAATCTCTAAGACAGTGGGATTTAATTATTACGCATAAACAAACAGAAAAACTTTCAATGATTTTCGTTTCAACAGGAGGTTTCAAACAAACCCTTCTGGTTCTAATTCTCTTATAGTCGCAGCCGCAGCATACGATAGCCGATATAGAGAGTTAGTACCAGCAGGGTCAAGGGATTTGAAGCTCTGGCAGAATCTGTGGAATCAAACGCAAACAGGTAAATATAAACCTAACCTTCTCGAAATAACCTACCTTCGCCCCTGACGAAGAATGGGCGGTAAAAGGCAAACGCTTTACCTCCTGGTCTAATCATATTACATTAAAGGAATAGTTTCAACATTCGGGGATTGACTAATCCTTTAACACACATTGGCGTACCCGAATCTAGAGATCAGTTGAGAGATCATTCGGACTGGATAAAATGAGGGTTAGAATAATTTAAAGGTCAGACAATTAAGCACATTAACTCGAACAACCAATTTACCTTTCTGCTTTTCTGACCTTTGGGGTGAATACTTATTTCCATCTTTGCCAAAACTAACATTTGATTAATATATCTCTTTTATTCCATTAGAATCAACTGGACGGTAAGTTCTTGAAGTTTCAAGAACTAAACTTCAAGTCTAGTGGATCTAATGATTCAACGATATACCATGACTGATTGACTGAGACCCCTTCACCACAGCAAAACATTGATGAATATTTTCGTACCTTTACTTTTTGATGATATATTTTTCCTACCTTTAACTCAAAAAATTTAACCTATCCTTTTTTCTTATTACTTGAAGGATGGGAGGTAAAGCCGCAATTGTCGTTCTCTGTTCTTCAATGAATCAGAATGGGGAAGATTGTTAACTCACCCGTGAATGGCTCCTTACTGAGTCACCTGACGTTCCTGTACTGCTTCTATTCTTAGGCTCGGTATCGAACTATAGCGTGCAAAGCTTTTTTTTTTACTTTTTTACTTTTTAGTAATCTAAAATAATCCTTTCTAAAGAGCAATAGCAGTGTATCTCGGTTTGTGTGTTTAACGGTAGTTGGCGTGGCACTGCTGATTTCCAATGCCAACGCTAGCTTCCCTCATGGCTCAGGAAGCACAGGGGGGCCCGCCAATTTAAAAAAAGAAGTGGTAGGTCACCAATGTGTTTATATTTACTCAATACATACAAAACTAGAAGCCTAGTCACATCCAATATTTGCTTATATTGTACTTACTATTGTATGTGACTTACTCGCCTGCCCTTTCTCTCCTGGAATAAATTCAACCATTAGTTCAATAACATTGCCAAACCGATGAGTGGTGCTGAGTCTTACAATAATTGGGCAAGTATTGAGCTAATTGCTTTAATTTAATCCAAAGAAGAAGGACAGTCTTTTATCGCAATACATGTTAAAGTAAATTTAAGCAAATTAATTGGATTGCACTAGGCTTCTCATTTTTGTATGTATTGAATAATTTTGGGTCACTAAGTTGGCCTGTGCTTGGATGATTTAAACTCTCACCATCCTAAAACTGTTTCTTAAAGATATTCTATCTAGTTACAACATAGCAAAGATGGATGACTCCATCAAGCCGATGGGACAAATTCCGTACACAAAATGACAACTACATATAGTTTTAGTTACTTCCAACCACGTCAAGGTACCCCAATATGTAAGTCCAACTAATTACCTTGGCCAGTTCTGGGCTGACCTCTCTGCTTGGTTGCGTTTTTTTTTCTTATAAACCGTCGCCCTGACCTACATGGAGTTGAGTGTTACAATCTCTCTACATAAATAGAACCCTAACCTTATAGCAGGGACTCAATAACATGAAGGGTATAAATGAGGACTATTCATTCTGGGTTGACAAGTGTATGGTCCATAACCAATTTGACAAAGTTACTAATCCTAGCCCAGAGCTAGTCATTTTATCCAGATCCCGGTTCTTATTTTTTTCTCCGATTATTTTTGTCTGATGATGTGCCGCGGGATGGCAAAACGCCAATGTAATACCACTATCAAAAGGTAGTCCTTCATACCTGGTACATAAACCATAAGCCTAACATCATGTGGGCAAGGTGCTGAAACTTTTTTTTATCGATCATTCCTTGGCTTCACTTCGCCTTAATTGATCTTATTAGTGGGATCAGCATGGATTTATGAAAAATAGATTGTGGCAGACAAATCTACTTGGTTTTTTATGAAGAAGATTTCTGGCCATCAGCAGTGGATGTAGGTCTACTGGAATTTTGCAAAAGCAAGGCTTTTGATACTGTGCTCATAGGCGACCTAATTATAAAGAGGACTGTGGCCTTGAATTAACATTTGTTAGGACGAGAATGTGGTTATTGGGATTCGCAAACCAGAGGTGGTTTAATGATCTACATCTATGTGGGCAAATCTAAGTGTGTGCTTGCAGGTTCGTCTGGGGCCTTCTTTTTAATCTGTTTATAAATGATAGAAGGGGCCTGAACAGCAAGGGGTCTTCATGTTGCTGATGACACTAAAAACTATGCAGAGCTTGGAAACTCACAATGTGCAAGTGCTGCCAGCAGACCTAGATAGATTATCAAATGGTCATGCAAGAATGAGAGTATGAAAATTCAATGTGTTCATAAATGTAAGGTGATGCATGTATGATTTAATACCCTGTGCCACCAACCAAAATAACTCTGTGTTAATGCATCTGTAATGGAAAAAGATTTGGGGGTTCTGTCAGATCAACAGACTAGCCTAGCAAAGCATGCAGCGGCTAGCAACGCTAGTCAAGATTTGTCCTTGTAATATAAAGGGGGATGATCAAGAAGAAAAAATATTATTTCCTCTTACAAGCACGGGTAAGGCTCTTGTTTAGGATCTGCGTGCAGTTTGGGAATCTCCATATACAAAGATTTCAGGAAGGCAACGTTAAAGGCATACATAAGGGGATTGAGGGGGCTTCACTATAGCAGGCAATTAGACAAAGTTCAGGCTGTTTACATTGTGAGAAGCGAGTGCTTTTGCAGTGGGTATAATGATTACTTATACAAATATATTAAATGGCAATACAATAGACTCTCCGTGTGTCATTGTTACTAATAGGCATACAGGAGCCGTGGACCTCCTTAAGTTGGAAGAAAAAAAGTTTCATCTTCAGGTTAGGAAAGGTGTTTCTCATTCAGTGGAACGGTAAATTAAACTGTCTTTCCAGCAGATATTATTAATGCAGTTCATGGGAATATCTTATAAAAGTGGGCTAGAGAAGTTTCTAAAACTTTAAAAATATTGAGAATTCCTGTATTTTAAATTAAAAACCAAAATTACTGCAGTTCTGGTTGGTACAGGATACCTATTTACTATTGAGAATTAACAGGTATTAAATCCATATATTACTGGTATTTCTGGTTTTGTACAGGGATACTATATAATATGAAAGGACTGGGATTAATCATGTATACGGTAGTTTTCGGGTTGGTACAGGATCATGTTAATATTGAAATTACTGGTTTAATCCATACTGTAGTTCTGGTTGTACGGGGATTCTATATAATATAGAATAACTGGTATTAATCCATATATTGTAGTTTTCTGGTTGATAATGAATCTAGATTATATTGATAATTGCAGTATTAACTACATATACTGTAGTTCTGGATGGTACGGGATCTATATAATACAAGAATACTGGTATGAATACATATACTGTAAGTTTCGGTTGGTACCTGGATACTATATACTTGAGATTACTGTATAATACATATACGTAGTTCTGGTTGTCCGGGTAGTACTAGATAAGATTAAGAATAAACTTGGTATTAATACATTAACTGTATTCGGTTTTGGTACGGGATCCATATAATATTAAGAATACTGGTATTATACAATATACTGTAGTTCTGGTTGGAATACGGGGAGTACTATCAATAGGAGAATTTACCGGTAGTATACATATACTGTAGTTTCTTGTGTTACAGGGATACTATATAATATTGGAATACTGGTATTAATACATATACTGTCGTTCTTGTTGGTACAGAATACTATATCATATTGAAATTACTGGTATTATACATATATCTGTAGTTCTTGGTTAGTACTGGATAAACTGATATTTGATATTACTGGTAGTTAATACATATACTGTAGTTCTGTTTGGTACAAGAATACTATACCAGCTATTATATAAATAATATTGAAACTTACTGTATAAGGACTGTTACAGAACCTTAAAGTCAGCCTAATTTACTTACTATCAAGCACAACCGAACAAAGCTGGGTCAAGCAAGGATTTTAATGAAGGAATCATGGACGTGATGAGCGCAGCCTTACCAATGTTTTTAGTCCACACCCGCCGTCACTAATCATCCCATTAAAATGTACCTTCCATTTATTTTCCAATGCCCTAGACTTTTTGATGCATTAATGAGCTCCATATGTAGTTTAAAAATATAAGATTTAAAAGTCACTAATCGAGTGCCATAGAACTATGAGGTGTAGGTATGTATATAGTATCTCCAGAGTTAACCATGCCTTAAATCCTTTGTTAGAGTGTAAATTCTATAGTATAAACCATGTTAACCATATAAATCCTTGTTTTCCTTCTGTCCCCTGTATACATATTTAGTGTGTGTAAGTCAGTGTCAGTACTGTGGTCATAATTAATAAAGGGGTTAATTGCTATGTTACCAGTCTAACACTCATTATCGTGATAAAACAATTTACCATAATCCTTGTTCCTTCGTCACTGTATTCTAGTTACTGTTGTTAAGGCGTGGTCAGTACTCTGTGGACAGTCGGTGTACTATAAAAAGGGTTAATTGCATGTTTAAAATTCTAACCCCTCATTATAGTATAAACAATAGTACCATATAAATCCTGTTCCTTCTGTCCCTGATCCTAGTTACTACTGTGTGTAAGGTAGTGGTCAGTACTGGTTGGGCATTCAGCTGACATAAAGGTTACTGATATGTTACAGGTATAACCCTCATTAGAGTATAAAAACAATATACCATATAAATCCTTGTTCCTTTCTGTCCGTATACATAGTTACTGTGTGTAAGGGCATGGTCATACATGTGGGACAGTACCTGTAATAAAGGTTATTATCTGTTTTTTTACGTTAAAACACCCTGAATTATAGTATAACAATATAACATATAAATCCTTGTTCCTTTCTGTCCTGTATACTAGTGTGTGTAAAGTTCAGTGGTCATTACTATGGAATTATCTGTAATACAATGGGTTATTGATATGTTACAGTGTATAACCCTCATTATAGTATAAACAATATTACCATATAAGCCTTGTTCGTGTCTGTCCCCTGTATACATAGTTACTGTGTTTAGGTTCATGGGTCATACTGCGGACAGTAGATGTCTAAAGGGGTTAATTGATATGTTACAGGTATAACCCCTCATTATAGTATAACATATTACAATACATCCTGGTTCCTTTTCTGTCCCTGAGACATATTTCTGTGTGTACGGTCAGTGGTCGTTAACTTGCGGAACAGTAGATGTAATAAAGGGGTTAATTGATATGTTACAGTAACCCCTCATTAAGTATACACAATATGACCATATACATTCCTGTTCCTTTCTGTCCCTGTATACAAGTTACTGTTGAAGGTCAGTGGTCAGTACTGTGGCGTAATGTAATAAATGGGTTAATTGAATATGTTCCGGTCTACCCTCATTTATAGTAAACAAAACAATATTACCATATACATCCTTGTTCCTTTCGTCCCTGAGTACATAGTTACGGTGTGTAAGGTCAGTGGTCAGTACGTGGACATAAGATGTAATAAATGGTTAATTGATATTTTTACAGGTCTTAACCCTCATTATAGTATAAACATATTACCGAGATACATCCTTGTTCCGTTCCTGTCCCGTATACATAGTGTGTGTAAGGTCAGTGGTCGTCTGCGGACAGTAGATGTAATAAAGGGGTTACTTGATCTGTTACAGGTATTGCCCTCATTATGTATAACCAATATTAATATACATCCTTGTTTCCTTTTCTTGTCCCTGTATACATAAGTATACCTAGTTAACCTTTTTGTAAGGTGAGTGGGTCATACTGTGGACAGATCTGTAATAAAGGGTGTAATTATTATGTTAACAAGGTAATTACCCTCAGTATAGTAATAAACAATATTACCTATACATCCCTTGGTTTCTTCTGTCCCTGTATACAAGTATACATAGTTACTGTGTGTCAAGTGAGTGGTCAGTCTGCCGGACAGTAAGCGTAATAAATGGTTAATTGATATTTACCGGCTACCCTCATTATAGTATAATCACAATATTAACCAATATACAATCCTTGTTCTTTCTGTCCCTGTATAACAGTAGTATACATAGTTTCCTGTGTGTAAGATCATTGACATACTGTGACATAGATGTAATAAATGGTTAATTGATAGTTAACAGGTATACCCTCATTTAATATAAAATATTACCATATAAACTCCTTGGTTTCCTTTCTGTCCCTGTATACATCGTTTACTTGTGTAAGGTCAGTGGTCAGTACTGGTGACAGTAGATTTAATAAAAGGGTCCTGTTAATTGATATGTTACAGTCAATTACGCCTCTTTATAGTAATAAACAATGTTACCATATACATCCTTGTTCCTTCATCCCTGTATACAAGTTTTTACGGTTTCAGGTCAGGTCAGTACTGTGACCCGCAGCTGTAATAAGGGTTAACTGATCTGTTACAGGTATACCCCCTCATTATAGTATCACAACAATATTACCATATAACTCCTTTTCCTTTCTGTTCCCGGTAGACATATTCTAGTTGTAAGGTCAGTTGGGGCAGTACTGTGACATCAGCTGTATCTATCTATCTATCTCTCTCTCTCTCTCTCTCTCTCTCTCTCTCTCTCTCTCTCTCTCTATCTATCTATCTATCTATCTATCTATCTATCTATCTATCGACTACTTGATACGAATCCAGGCATCTTAACTTTGACTTATATTTTTATATTCCTCAAGAAAGCTGGAGTTACTCCAAACTGGTGAGTCATATCTCTAGCTAGCTGTTTTTTTCATCAGCCTGGAATGTTAACAATCCTTAAAAGGACACAGATGCTGAAATTTATGTTGCCTGTGTATGATGGAACCTTCACTGCTTTGGAAAACGCGGTTAGTTTCTGATGTTGGCGTTTAAAATGGAATGGAGGATTCAAAGAAATATGAGCTTGCTAACGACTCTTTAATATGTTTATATGCTATTTTATAATCTGGCAACCATGTTTTACAATCTTTAAACACAGAAGTAGAGAATGACCATTTATCCCAGCTCTATAGTAGTTGCTGGGTTTTTCTTTATAATTTGTGCTTTGCTGCATGCAATGCATCCACCTGATGGGTATTCCTGATGAAAATCACTCATATGCTGAATGGACTTAGGGCTGCCCCTAGGTTCAGCTGGACCTCAACTAGCTTTGGCTGAGCTCTGCCCAGACCTTGCTGAGTATTGTCAGCAAGGTTTCTGTGTTTGCTGATTGTTCACCAATAGAACATGTCAGAGGACACGAGGACATCCCTTAAGACTTGAAGAAAAAAGGTTTAGGCTTCAAGCTCGGAAAGGGTTTTTCACTGTGAGAACAGTAAGGCTATGGAACTGTCTTCCAGTGGACGTTGTTATGGAAGGTTCATTGGTCAGTTTAAAAAAAAAGCTGGATGAGTTTCTGCAAACAAGGAATGTTACAAGTTACTGGTATTGATACATAAAGTAAAGTTGATCCGGGGAAATTTCCGATTGCTACTTGGAGTCAGGAAGGAATTTTTTTCCCTTCATAGATTTTGAGTTTTGTTTTTTTTTGCCTTCCTCTGGATCAACAGTTAGGCAGGAAATGAGGATATTGCTAGATGGGTTGGAATGGATGGACGTATGTCTTTATTCAACCTCAAATACTATACTATACTATATTATACTATACTATACTATACTATATTATACTATATTATACTATACTATACTATACTATACTATACTGTACTGTACTGTACTATACTATACTATACTATTCTATACTATACTGTACTATACTATACTGTACTGTACTATACTGTACTATACTATACTGTACTGTACTATACTGTACTATACTATAGTATGTGTGAAGAGGGTGTATTACGTATGTTGAGAGGGGGTTTGGCATATGTGTGGGAGAGGGGTATGTACATGTCTTTTGTGAGAGAGTGTGTATTACGTACTGTGTGCGCAGGTTGTTGTCACGGTATTGTTATGAGAGTGTGTGTACGTTAGTGTGGAAAGAGTGTGTTGTTCAGTGTATGTGAGAGAGTTGATACAATGCAGGATATGTGAGTAGAGAATAGAGACTGCAGGAGGATAGTGTGTGATAGATAGAGGCCAGATATACAAAGTAAACATGATCTGGGCTCTAACCCCCACTTTATTTTTTGATTTCTAAGTTTTTAACCATTAATACCTTATACTGTCAACAATATAGTCCTTACTTGGACATAAAGGTGGTCCAGGTGTGTAATACCCCAGACCCAGCACTGATCCACTATAGTTAAACAACACGTCAGCTTACCACATATGCGTGTGACCCAGGTGCCGGAAACCCCAGGTCCGTCGCTAAAACCATTCACTCAAATAAGGAAAATAGAAGAAGCAAGCTCTGCACTCAACATCAGGTCACCGGATGAAAGAAACCCACACTGCAGTGTTCCTCTTCAAATGAAGATTTATTAATCCAGGCCTGACGTGGCCTATGATTAAGGACGCCTAAGTCTAAAAATGCTCAGGCATGGATAAATAAATCTTCATTTTGAAGGAACACTGCAGTGTGGGTTTTCTTTTCATCCGTGTGACCTGATGTTGAGTGGCGGACTGTGCTTCTTCTTTTCCTTATTGAGATAGAGGACAGAGACTGCAGGAGAGAAGAGAAGTAAGAATAGAGGATAGAATATTATGGGACCTTTACTGTCTGTTCTCACTGTATGGACCTTTACCATTGTTCTCACTGTATGGGACCTTTACCGTCTGTTCTCACTGTATGGGACCTTTATACTGTCTGTTCTCACTGTTGGGACCTTTACTGTCCGCTCTTATTGTATGGGACCTTTACTGTCTGTTCTACTGTATGGGACCTTTACTGTCTTTTCTCACTGTATGGGACCTTTACCGTCCGTTCTCACTGTAGGGGACCTTTACTGTCTGTTCTCACTGTATGGGACCTTACTGTCTGCCTTCTTGTTATGGGACCTTAAATGTCTGTTCTCACTGTATTGGACCTTTGCATCTGTTTTCACTGTATGGGACCTTTTCTCTCTGTCCTCACTGTTGGGACCTTTACTGTCTTTTCCTTACTGTATGGGTCCTTTACTGTCTGTTTCTCACTGTATGGGACTCTTTACTGTCCGCTCTTATTGTATGGGACTTAAGGTTTGTTCTCACTGTATGGGTCCTTTACTGTCTGTTCTCACTGTATGGGACCTTTACTGTCTTTCTCACTGTATGGACCTTTACTGTCTGTTCTTACTATATGGACCTTTATGTTGTTTCTCACTGTATGGGTCCTTTACTGTCTGTTCTCACTGTATGGTAACCTTTACTGTCTGTTCTCTACTGTATGGACTTTACTGTCTGTCTTACTATGGGACCTTTACTTTCTGTTCTCACTCATGGATCTTTACTGTCGCTCTTATGGTAAGGGACCTTAAATGTCTGTTCTCACTGTATGGACACTTACTGTCTGCTAATTCTTGTATGGGACCTCTACTGTCTGTTCTCACTGTATGGGACCTTTACTGTTTTGTTCTTCACTGTAAGGGACCTTTACTGTCTGCTCTCATGTATGGGACCTTTACTGTGTTCTGTCGTATGGGACCTTACTGTCTGTTCTCACTGTATGGGACCTTTACTGTCCTCTCTTTGTATGGGACCTTTACTGTCTGTTCTCATGTACATGTGTTAGATTTTTTAAAAGTTTTCTTGGGCAAAATTCTTCTGGAATTATGGTGTGGATAAAGTCTATTTAAAGAAACTGTACAAATAAATGGTGCCAAGTTCAAATGACAAATGGCTAGCCCACTCCCACTGACAAGCCACGCCCACACACAAGCACGTCCACACACAATCTGCTCCACCGGCAGCGCGCATAGCGTGTCGCATATAGGCACACCAATCAGGGTTTTGTCTCAGGTGACAAAAACCCTACAGACACCCCTGGGTTGCACATGCTTAGTGCATGAATGATGGGTAGGAGGGGGTGGGGAGAACACAGCACAGCCCACAGCACTGCTTTTTTTAATGCCTCCCACTTGCTTGACCTTCCCACTCACAGGCCCTGTGTCCAGTCCCCTTTCAGACCCAACCTGGCCCTCCTTCCCTTGCAGCCCCCTGTGACCCCTCCCCCACTCACGACTGTGTAAAAGCAGCCTTTTCAGCAAAGAATCAGACAACTGCTGATTCTTTCTTTGCTAAAAGGCTGCTTTTACCTGTTTTCTGTAAGGGGGAAGGGGAGGGGGGTGTTGGTCTGTGGTGCAGTGGGAGAAAGCAATGGCAGACATCCCACCCTGCCAAACTGGCTTCCGCAGGTGGGGAGTAGGAGGCATGGCCGAGTGACATGACGTCACTAAGAGGGCCGGGATGGGGGGCGAGTCAGGGGAGGGGCAGTTATGCCCCTAGCCAGGCCTCTAACGTGACGTAAATTGCGTCACATTAGAGGCGTGGCTGGGGGCGTAACTTACCCATGTACGTATTTACGTCACATAGGAGGCGTGGCCAGAAGAAAGAAGGCTTTCCAGGCGGACCTCAGGTTCGGGTCGTGGGAGTTGGGGTGGTCTTGCGGATGTGTGGAGACCACCCCAAAATCTGGGGACTCCCGCAACTCCCAGGAGGGGTGGGATGCCTGCAAGGGGAGCCCACAAGGGGGAGGGGTCAAGGGGGCTCCACGGAAGGAGCTACGTGGCCGACAAGTGGGAGGACCACGAGCCATGAGTGGGCAGGGATACAGAGCACATGAGTGGGAGGGGCCACAGGAGACTGCAAGGGAGGGGCCATGGGAGCCCATGAGGAGGAGGAGACACAGGAAAGAGGGATTGTCACATGGTTATAGAACAGGAAGCAGGAAGTGCAGAGGGGATCTGGTGATGCTGCTCCCATATGACACTAAAAATGTAAATAAATAATGAAAGTAAATTGCTAAAATCCTCAGGAAAGCAATTCCTGTCAATTTACCTAAAGTCATTTTTGGACCGCAGTTACCCTTTAAACTCACACCGCACACGGGACAGACCTTTATATACGGAATACCATACCTTTGATTCCCGCTTGTTGTCTGTGTCCTTATGCCAAACAGAACCAGTTGAGACACTTAACACTCCCCGTACCTAAACATTTTGCTGAAAAGGGACTGGGGCCAACCTTTCTATTCACCATACTTGAACATGTCAAACTCGACCTCAAGAAGGGGGGGATAGACAATTAAGACTGAGACAGAGGGAAGAATGATGGATAGAGAAACTGGGATCTTTAGTCACCAAAGAGTTAAACAAGATTATGATTTATATGTTTATGATAAGATGTCTTGCATTTCCCCAGTATACCACAGGAGGACACTGTGGTTCTTAGTTTTCAGGAATATTGGTTGTTGTAACAATTTCCAGTTTGAAGTGCAACAATGAAGCAACTTTTGTATAAATGTTACCACTGTGTATATAGCTTGGTTAAGGGAATGTTCCCGAATCGCCCGCATTTTAGACATTGTGCAGTGATGGTTTAAACTTTCTGAGCAATAAAATTTAGTTTTATCCTTAGGTCCAGCTGTAGTTTTGTCAATTGGATATTTTGAGGGGATACAGCTTTGCACGAGAGTTTAATTGAAAGCTGGATGCCCAGGCCTTTTTGTGACTTTTCAATAAACCCTGCAGTGCTCCTAATTTTTTCTTAAGTTTATATGAAAATCCATCGGTTTTGAGTGCCACCCATATCGGTTGGTGTATGTATATATAAAACAACAACTAGAGACAGGCACTCACTCCTCCAACCCTTTAGTTGCCTGGGTGCCACTGGGATATCTAGGATCTGTATATAGTAAAATAGAAGTAATCCAGTGCACTCACAGGTCTTGTCAGTGCAAATATTTTTTCTTTAAACATTGGTGCAGGCAACGTTTCGGTACCTTCCTAGGTCCTCTCTTCTCAAGCCAAATAACCCCGTGTGGGAGTGCTTCTTGAGATAACAAGCAAACCGTTGGATGCCTTGATGCATTGTGTATTCGGAACCTTCTTGTACCCTCTGGCTAAAAATCTTTCTTCCATTTCTTGAATCTGGGCAGTAGCCCAAACTGCTCACCACACTGGGGCACCATCAGGGCAGGTTAAGGATGTTGTTACTTTCATCATGATTATACTCCGTCCAGTGTCACGAAAAATAGTGTTCATAAGCACGGGATTTAATTAAAACTGACAAAACCCTTCCATTTCAGGACACGGAGGTTAGATATGCGTTTGTAGGCAACCAATGAAAACCTTGTGGTAAAAACTGATTTTGAGCACAGGACAATATTCTGCACGTCAAATTGGCTGAAAAGTACCAGTAAAGGTTGTTACAAAGGTTTAGGGTGCCAAACTTGCAGATGCCTGCGGGAAGGATTTTCCCTATCAGGACCCAATTTGCCCAAGGATACCAAATATGGAGAACAGACTATTGCCAAACATTTCAATGATGCGGGACACAATCTGTCGGCTTTCAGGTGGATGGCCATTGATCATATCCCTCCTAATTTCGGTGGTCTATTGAAGGACAAAAAACTTCGCCAACTTGAAGTACGTTGGATTAGGAGACCAGACACGCTGTCCACCTAAAGGTTTAAATGAAAATATGTCATTGTCATGTTTTGTATAAGCCTTTTTTTGGTGGGGTGAATGTTAGTGTGTGTATATCATGTGGTTTTGTCATTTAACAATTTCTTTCCCCAATTTAACACAGTTTGGACAGCCACTTTGTGGCTGGTTTTGTGCCGTTCAGCTAACAGGCACAAGCCATGGGTCAGTGATGAACTGTGCTGACAATACAAGGTATTGCTGCACTCTTTTATTAATTTGGCTTGAAAAAGCCAAATTACTGTTCTTTCTATTTCTTCTTCTTCTTCTTTTTCTTCCGTTTTATTCTTCCGCTTTTTTGGACCGTATCTCCTCCCACAGTTTTTGAGCTAGAGACATGACATTCGGTACAGACAGGCGGGCATATAGGAGAAGTGTGCTATCTTCTAGCTAGAATCCGCGGAGGCGTCGGAGTTATCGGGAATTTCGGACATTTTTCCCATAGACTATAATATAATGGTAACAATCCTCAAATGTGATATTTCAAAGAGTTTTTTTCATGGTCATAAATAAACAAATGGTGATACCCCCAACACCCCACACAGAACCCAGGTACACCCACACTTACCTACTTTCCATTCCCATGCAGCCATATTTAAAGGTAACTAATTTAAAAAAATAATTTAGATTTATCCTCAAAAAAAGATAGTTTTATGGTTATAAACACAAAAAAGACATACACCTCAACAGATCCAGGTACAACCACACCTACTATCTACTTATCCATTACTGTGGCAGCCATACTAAAGGGTAACAAAGTAACAAAAAACTAATTTGATTATTCTCAATAAAAGATAGTTTATGGTTTGTAAACCACAAAAAAGACATACCCCCCTCAACCAACCCAGGTACACACACCTACTGATCTACTTATCCATTACTGTGGCAGCCATCTTAAAGGGTAACAAAGTAAAAAAAAATAATTTAGATTTATCTCAATAAAATATAGTTTATGGTGTAAACACAAAAAAGACATACCCCCCCAACCAGACCCAGGTACACACACCTCGCTCTACTTATCCATTACGTGGCAGCCATATTTAAAGGGTAACTAAAGTCAAAAAAACAAATTCAGATTATACTCAATAGAAGATAGTTTTATGGTTGTAAACCCAAAAAGACATACCCCCTCAACCAGACCAGGTACACACACCTACTGATCTACTTATCCATTACGTGGAAGCCATACAACCCATACAGGGTAACTAAAGTCAAAAAAGCAAATTTTGATCATAATTAAAAAATTGTTGTTTTTTAAACCCCAACGTGATCAGGTTATACCAGCTACTGACCTACCCCTCCATTACTGTTGCAGCCATACCTAAGGGTAACTAAAGCAAAAAACTAATTTTGACCAATCATCAAAAAGTTTTTTTTTTAACTCTCAACCCACATGGGTACACACACCTACTGATCTACTTATCCATTACTGTGGCAGCCATACGTAAAGGTAACTAAAGTCAAAAAAGCAAATTTTGATCATAATCAAAAAACTTAGTTTTTTTACACCCCCAACGTGATACAGGTACACACAGCTACTGACCTACCCCTCCTTACTGTTGCAGCCATCTTAAAGGGTAACTAAATAAAAAAAAACTCATTTCACCAATCATCAAAAAGTTTTTTTTTATAACTCTCACCCGACACAGGTACCACACATCTACTGATCTCTTATCCATTACTATGGCAGCCATACGTAAAGGGTAACTAAAGTAAAAAAACTAATTTTGACCAATCATCAAGAAGTTAGTATTTTATCCCCCAACCTGATATGAATACACACACACCAACTGATCTACCTTTAATGCATTGACATTAAAGGTAATAAAAAACACATGTCCTCATCATGACATTATTGAGTTTTAAAATCTGCAGCACCAACACACAAATTCCCTTCCAAAATGCAGTCTTTCAAGCCAAATTCAAAGTTTATTCTTAAACTTTCCCTTTCTGGTTTGTTCTGAAGTGCATATGTCTAGCGACCGGTGTTCTGGGTCGGGTGGTAATAGCACGTCTACAAGGACCCAGTTTGGGGACGGGGTCAGCTATTCAGCCATTCGGGGCGAAGACACATTAGCATACGCAAGAGGGTTTGGTGAGTGAGTCTGTTCAGTGATTGAGTCAGCCTGCACATTTCCTTTCAGCGATCTTTCTTCAGCCTTGAGGTTTATACCGGTATTAAGATAAGGTTTTTATACAATAAAAAAGGTTTTATGTAATAAGGTTTTATGGTTGATAGGGAGTGTTGTGTTCACTTTACACAGATTAGTTTGGTTACACGGTAAGGGTTAGGGAATCTGTCCCTACGGCCCTTTAAGATGGTGAGAGCAACTAGGACGGTTTGATCCTTATGACGGCCTAATCAATGGCCGAATGCATTGATCCTTGTGTACCGACACTGGTTTAGCATTTTCGTTAAGTTTTGTGAGGGCCCTCGTGGTGGAGAGTTTGAGATAATATATATATATATATATATATATATAATATATTATATAAATCAACAAACAGGTAAGCCACCTTTCATTTAAACAGCAGCCCGGTGTCCATCAAAAATAGCATATATGAAGGAAAAAGATGTCACTCACGGGTCTTTTAACGAAAACAACTTTTAATATGTACAATCACATCTACTGTTTCGCCCAATGTGCGAGCCGTAATCACCGTTGCATCCGATGACGGCTCGCACATTGGGCTGAAACGCGTAGATTTGATTGTACAATAAAAGCTGTTTTCGTCAAAAGACCCGTGAGTGACATCTTTTCCTTCATATATATATATATATATATATATATAATACATTTGCCTTCCTAGAAGACGCACTCTCTGGACTTTTGAAACAAACAATAGTTGCTTTATTTCAAAGTAGGTTTACATGTTTCCGTCCGTATACCACAGACTGTCATCAGAACACAGAGCTCATCTGTCACTTCCCTAAATTACCCCACACTAACCCACCCCTCATACTGATCCTAAGTGTCTAATCTGGAGACGCAGAGTGTCAACCAACACAACCCCCGGACCGCCCCAGATGAGAAAACAAAGAATATACAAAGAATCAAAATCGCATCACCGAAATGCAAATATAAGAAGCAGATTTAGCATCACAATATAAGCATGTATATATATATATATATATATATATATATATATATATATATATATCTCAAATTCTCCACCACGAGGGCCCTCACAAAACTTAACGAAAATTCTAAACCAGTGTTGGTACACAAGTGATCAATGCATTTCGGCCATTGATTAGGCCGTCATCCCACCACCCGGATCCTGCCACTGCGATGGAGACGTCAGTGTAAAATCCGTTTATTAAATTAATGTAGATCCCCCATGCCCGACCCAAACACTGCTTATTTGCTTAAAAAAATCAGTCTGAATCAAACTTACGACCTTTCGTTCCCGGCAGCGGTCTCATTGTTGGCAGCCACATATGTGATTGGCATCCTCTCAGCCAATCACAGACGTGCCTGCCCAGTCTGGCTCCGGTTTTGCAATTTCCTGCAAACAGAGAGCGCAAAGAGCTCAGAGCCGGGTTGAAGCCATGTAAGTATGAATGTAAGGTATGATCGGCTTTTGATTTTAAGTGCCATTATAGAGTTTTAGTTTGGCATGGGGAACTACATTATATTAAAAGTAGGATTTTGGGCTGGACAGCTCCTATAAATATAGTTCTAAAAGTTATGGCAGCCATGTTTTGCAAGAAAATATATTCAGCAACAAAGAAAGTGGCACAGACTCTGTGTCCAAAGGAGCAAGTTCTCCGTTGATAAAACTTTACAAGATAAAACCTCAATGCAATATACATGAGACAAAAACAGAGGGCAACGTTACTTTAACAATACGCGATTTGGGGAATAGACCCCCCTCCGTCAAGTTTGTAATACATAAAGGATATCTTTTTGAATCTACTGAGGATCGAGTGGCTACTAATTAGTGGTACAAGTGTATGAGTGCTATTGTTGGGTCCTAGCGGATGGGGTCTATCCCCATCCGTATTGGTAGTGTTGTATGTTAGTTAATTTACCCCGAGGCCACGTCTCAAAGGTTGAGAACAAACACCACGCTATCTTATTACCAATTGTGCACTTACTATATTACTTCATGACGATTACTTTGTACAAAAGTAGAGGCATTGAGATTTAATATTTAGAATCTGCAGCAACCAATCGGATGAAGACCTTTTACTGGGTCTGCTGCAGTTGGGAATACATTTTAACACAATCCATTGGTTGCCGACGTAAATATCATAGGCAACATTTGCCCCTCATTTTAAATAAGCCCAAGATTCCTGTCAAGGGCGTACAGACCAAATTTGAAGTGTCGAAGGGGAACAGTTTTATAGTATAGGAGGGGAGGGTTTAGCAAAGTGGCAGCTTTGATATAAGTAAAGCCTATTCAGGAAACATTTGGACTGCATAAGGAGGGTTGAGCAGCTAATGATTTAACTAGAAGAAGGATTTGATCGGGCCAAGCTGTGGAGACCAGAGTGAGGATTGTGTTTTGGGAAGAAGCGTCTATCCTCTGACGTTGGTTTTAAATTGGCTTGCAAGACTTGGTATATATCCTTCCAAATGACCAGTCACAAATTAATAAGGTTATAATATAATACAAATGTGCTTTAATTTTAGAGTGCCAGAGTAGAAGCGCATGAGAAAATACAAAGAATACAATTTCCAAGAGGATATGTATTAAGAGGAAGAAAATAAAACAGAATTTAGTGAGTGAGAATGAACTTGGAACTGCCGGTTTCAAAACTCCCCGGGATCAGGCGGATTATTTTTTTTGACATCATTTCATGAAACTCTGACTTTTCATAGAAAATTGAAAACCGAATTAAACAAAATTCAGTAAATTCAAAAAATTGGCACTTTTGAAAATAGAAATGCAAAAAACAGAATACTCGGGAATTGCAAAAAAAATTGTAAAATTCGATACAATTGGTTCGAGTCATATCTTCACTTCCGTCAGAACCCTGACGTACGAATCGCAGTTCATACATATAATATAATATAGCTGCACTCTTAAAGTGTAGATGCAAAGTCATTGTATCTATTAAATGGCAGCGTAAGTGGTTAGCACAAGGATGGGTTTCGGGTTTGTTTCGAAACTTTCTGTGGAACTTTCAAAAATATTCTAAATTTTTAATTTTTTGGAATTAAACTCAGCGAACGCTTACAGCACTTTAACATCAACTTACCTTACCGTCCCCCCAGTTCCTCCTCAGGCTCGGACTACCACTAGTTTCAACAACACCCTGAATTTACACAAAATCAGAGTGCTATATTTTAATCCTTGGTTCAATCCCCCTTGTCCAAGTTTATTGATCTACCCTGAGTAGGTTCTCTCAGATTTCAAAACCACGATCATTAAAAGATACTGACAGTTTGTGTGTGCTAGATTGTAAGCTCTTTGACAGGACTTGATGACTCCAACACAATCAAATAAAAAACTAATACACCAGCAATGTGATGAATCCTATTTTCAAATGAACTGGGTTTATTCGGGAAAACTGATAGTTTCAAATCACGCAGGAATCAAACGAGATTTTTCTAAATGATTATTTAAATCAAAACTTTTTATTGAAAATCAAAAAATGTTATGTATTATAAATTAAATATTTAAACATTGCAATTGAATATTATGTTTATCTTCTACCTATTACTATATACACTTTATATAGGTACATATATATAGTTACATCTAATATAACTTTATTTATATACTACGCAACTATTTCTTACTCAGCAGATAAACCACGCCCAGAGCTAAAGCCATCACAGGTAGGGCAGATTACATTACAAAAAATAAACAAACTCCAATAGTACCATCTTTCTCTTGTGTAGTTCTGTGCAGATCACCGCACAATAAAATATTCTTTGTGTAAAAAGAACTAGGGACAAAAAGCTATTACTCTCATATGTTACAATTCAATCAACATGTTAATTCCGAGAAACATAAAATAAAAAAAAGAATCAAATGTTGGGGGAAAAACAAAGATTCAAATGATTCTTTATACTGTTATCTGTTTATCTAGGGACAAGGTCCAAAAACCAAAAAGAGTAATTAGGAAAAACAACAGTTTACAAATACTCAACAAACCAAGAACTCGTAGGTCCTATTGCCTGGAGCTGTACTCGCAATATAATATAAAGGTATATCGATGATCGATTGATAGCAAGGCAGAGAGGACTCAGGTTCCCCAGGATCTATACAGTACAGCCAGTTTACTTGCCCTTAGAAATTCATCTATCCATTAAACAGACTGATTCAATTTGATTGAATTGGCCAAACGATGGTATTCGATGGCCTTGCATGTGGGGCCAGGTTACACAATTGACAAGAGAAATTAGAAAAATAAATGCACTGAACTGAGTCATTAGACATTTACATGTAACAGTTCTTTATTTGCTACCTATAAATTCAGATATTTGATGCAGCACTTTTACTGTTCCAATATATGTTAACTTTGGGCAATGTCTACGCTCTTTTGAATATTATTCTGGCTTGTGTTGCATATGTTGTATTTTCATGTAGTCAGTAGTGTCAGTCTAACCCCAAAACCTTTTCGACAAGGACAGGTCATCTTACTTTACCTAATGGCTTTGCTTAAATAATTTAACTGGGAATTTGGAGTAGAAAGACAAAAACGTTCTCACTTCCCGGGGAGGTTTCTGTGATCCGAGCTTGGTTGTGCATTCACGGCCACGGGACGTCCACTGCCCTCTTGCCATTATGAATCAGGTAAAGAAATGCTGACAGCACCTCTATAGCGATGTTACTGGGGTATTTAGACTAACTTTTATTGCAGTTTGAAGGCAGGTGCCATCAGTATCACTCAATGATTAAGGGGCACCTGCTTCCAAAAGGCGTTGATTTATCCCCATATAAAAACGTGGGGTAAACTGTGTGATGACCATCATCTGTGAAGCATTTTAAAACTGCAAATAATGTTATTTTAGAAGTAGCGTCACTTATAGCGTGGGCTGCAGCCTTTATTTACCTTATCATTAACTGTATTGGCATCCCAACAAAGTTTCACATGTATGTAACCCATTCATGTTTAATAATCCAACTTCAATTGGTAATATGAACTGACTGGAAATGCTGCTAGTGTCTATTGACCCTTAGTGGGTACCCACTTTAAACCTTCGGTCATGAGCGAGTATTGGCACTTCTGTCTGGGTTGGCCAGGACAAAAGACTGTCGGTCCCGTGGCAAAATTAGCCGCGGCTTACAGTTCACCGTCACCGGCAAGCGGTCCATAAGAGGTCTTTTTCGCAGTTGCGTACTCGCGCCTGACTTCAGTGTGCACACAAGTGTCATCTCAAATACACGCGCATTGCTCAGAGTGGTGAGTGCAAGTTATGTCATCACACACAAGATGATTGGTCCGGCGGTGTGTGATGAATGTCATGTGTGTCCACGTGTCACTACCCTCCTTCTTTGTTCTGTTGGTTATTTGACTTTTCGGTTAGTGGAGTAATTTTCCGATAACTAATAAGAGATAGCCAGCCGGAGTGGGGTGGTTTGTGACAGGAGTCCATCTTGAAGATTACACTAGTCCCAACACATGGGACTCGTGTACACAGATGTGTGTAGCACTTAAGGAATATCAATGCATATATAGTAGACCCAGTATACTAGCATTAACAGTTGTTGTGAGGTTGTGGTATACACTACTAAGAGAACTTAGTATGGGCTGGAATGTTTAAACAATAGTCCACACAGGTAGCAAAGATTGGGCCATCTCAAGGCCCAGTACAAAAGGGAAAGTTTTGAAGCATCCAGTGGAAAAACGTTTGTATTTATCTTTGCGTTACTACACGCACAGTGCCTGCTGCTACTGGCCAGAGTATTAAAAAATGGAAGTTAATCATTGCCTTTAC
>JAACNH010000972.1:0-116069 GCA_019447015.1 Hymenochirus boettgeri | reverse complement strand
TAGTAACATCGAATTATGTCTTTATACTACAAAACACTTGAGAAAGGGCCTAGACTGTCTGAAACATGTCGTGGTGTGCACAATAAATGCGCGTTTGCTTATAGCAATACCTGTGGGGTTGTCCGAGTTTATAGATGCTCTTTACTACACACTTTAATTTTTATACTGTTAGACATAGATTATAGGTAGGTTGTAAAGGTTGGACTAGATGGACTTATGTCTTAATTCAACCTCAATTACTATATTGCTAAGTTAGTATGTAATAGGGATATTTTGTCCGATTTCTTTTTAATATATAAGTTGTAAAAAAATAACACAATAATTTCAAAATAAAATTTTAATACTAATCTCAAAAAATTCTATGATGGATCTAGAACACTTGCAGTACAAAACCAGAGCAGAATTTACATAATTATCAATCTAGGACACAGTATTTTATCAATGTAAATAGTATAGCTACATATGTATTGGGATTGGAATTTTATACCTATAATGGAGTTATAGGATAATCAGATACTACATTTTCTTCTTTTTTATACCCTAATGTCTGTCTAACAGTTACATAGTAACATCAAATTATGTCTTTATACTACAAAACACTTGAGAAAGGGCCTAGACTGTCCAAAACATGTTGTGGTGTGCACAATAAATGCGCGTTTGCTTATAGCAATATCTGTGGGGTTGTCTGAGTTTTTGGTTGCTCTTTACTACACAGTTTTATTTTGAATTTATGTCCAGGAACAGACATCGGGGCAACCAAAGACTATAGGAGATGTGGTGAACTAAATTGAATTTATGTCTTTATACTACCTCTAATACTATGTTACTATGTAACTGTTATACAGACATTATGGGTAGGGTATAAAGGTTGGACTAGATGGACGTATGTCTTTATACTACCTCCAATACTATGTTACTATGTAACTGTTATACAGACATTATGGGTAGGGTATAAAGACATACGTCCATCTAGTCCAACCTTTATACCCTACCCAATACTTGAATAAAATGTTGTATATATAATGTTGTAATCTTTATCAGAGATCCATCCTCTATTCTCACCACTGATTTAGAATCTGAGACAAATGATTTTTTAGACACCTCAAGCCACACCACACAAGGAGGGGGAGGCGTAGGTCTAAGAAATCGCAAAAGATGGGGGTACAGAGGCAAAAGGATCAATTACAGGTAGATGATGATCAATTACAGGTGATTAACTTGTCCAGGCATCAATTGGACGATAGCCATACAGAAATTCTTAAATATGGACTATCATTCTCACCTGTAAACAAAGTAGATTATTTTGAAACCATCAAAGATCTGGTTCTTTTTTGCCGTAAACTCATATGAAAAACAAATTTGGTGAGGCAATATACAATACTACACTCACTCCAAATGATTACGCTATCCTAAAGACATTACTCGAATTAACGAACGAAACAGATGTGTATGAACAAAATCAAGGAACAAGTTTACTTGATAACGAACTATCTAATCAATGGTCTGACACAACAGATTTTGATCTAGAAGCAAAAATAATAAAACTCAAGTCTAAATTTAGGCCTGAATTTTCACATTTTCCCTCTATCTTTGCTTTTTTCAATACAGTATGTCAAAATATCATTTCTAGAGAACCAATCCCCCGAATCCTCTATAGTGGGAAGGGTTCAGTCAGATTCATGGAGGTAGATCACCGAGCATGAACTGGAAGGGTTCAGTCAGATTCATGGAGGTAGATCACCGAGCATGAACTATGATTGGACACAGGATCATCAGCTGACCCTAGGAGAGGGGGAAATTAAATGAGGAAAACTTGCAGGTGTTATCTTCTTTATACCCTAATGTCTGTCTAACAGTTACATAGTAACATCGGATTATGTCTTTATACTACAAAACACTTGAGAAAATTATGTCTTTATACTACAAAACACTTGAGAAAGGACCTAGACTGTCCGAAACATGTCGTGGTGTGCACAATAAATTTTAAATACTGGGGAATGTCCCAAGTCTTCAGTTAAACTGTGGAAGATATTTGGAAGAGTTGTGGACCAATTTTTGTTTTCCAAGACAAGTCCAGAGGATAATCAGATACTACATTTTCTTCTTCTTTATACCCTAATGTCTAACAGTTACATAGTAACGTCGAATTATGTCTTTATACACTAATGTCTAACAGTTACATAGTAACGTCGAATTATGTCTTTATACAACCTCCAATACTATGTTACTATGTATATATACTCATAGCTTCCAAAATTCCTTCCAAGCCAAGTTCCTGTTGTAATCAATCAATGTTTATTTAATACTGAATAAAATGTTGTATATATATGTTGTATCTTTATCAGAGATCCCCTCCTCTAATTGGGCATAAATGTATATCTCCCCCCCCCGCAATACGACTTCCTCTCTCTAGATCACAGTTTCCCAATAATTAATGTAGTGATACCTCATACTTATAATTGCCCTGGTTAACCTTCCCAGAGACATCTACTTACTATGTACATTATGGTTCTCAACTGTCAGCCTCAGCATTTATGAAGACCCTCAGGAGTGATGCAGAGACTGAGTGGCAGCCAATATTTATGGGTGATCGGACCCCTGCTCTATTGCTCAAAGGCCCGTTTTTTGCGATCTCTTTTTGAATTGTTAGGAATCAAGTATCGGCACTGTCAGGCGTTACCATGACAACAGGGCTAACATAGGAACAATCCCCCGAATCCTCTATAGTAGGAAGGGTTCAGTCAGATTCATGGAGGTAGATCACCGAGGATGAACTAGAATTGGACACAGGATCATCGTGACCCTAGGAGAGGGGGAAATGAAATGAGTTAAACTTGCAGGTGTTACGACAGATCGTTGTCCAGGTACGAAGGGAGACAATGTTGGACTTTTGAAAGATAACATAAGTAGAATTAAAGGGTATCTATACTCTAAAACAACTAATTTTCAAAAATTATACCTTTAAATACAACAAGATCCCACTGCTTCAAAACTTTTTCCGATTTTAAATCTGAGCTGTAGGTCCTGAGAAATCATTTTAATCACAGCATTTACAGGAAAAGGCCTGTCACTCCAGAAGTAGAAATTATAATATGTCCCTTCCCTGACCTCTTAGTAGGATCTTTATCTGCCTGCCAGCACACTTTCAAACATTAAAGAATCCGCAGAGAGAAAAGAAGGCAGGGGGAGATGTGTAAGCAGAGCAGTTTCATGGTGAGGTGTGCAGAACTTATAAGTGTCGCAGACATACAAGGAGGCAGTGAGTAAGGAAGGGTGGGTAATTAGGAGCACTCACTAAACATTAATACATTAATGACAAAGCAAGCACAGGTAATTACCATGTTACTTCTCTCAAATTGTAGTTTCAGATAATGTAAAGTTGTTTCAGTGAGTATAGTGACCCTTAAAGCCAGAACAGAAATTGATATTTTTTCATTTTATTATACATCAGGAATGTTATGTAAGTCAGTACTAAAAATAAAGCATGTTACTGATGTTAATAAAATGGTTCACTTTATCAGGCAAGAGCATTGAATCACAGGCAGTTTGTTTCACTTTTGAAGGAGCATGAGACTGAACATACTGACATACGTCTAGGCTTTGTCCCCACTTATCATAGAATTTTTTGGACTGGGAATGTGGACTTTCTGTTTTTTATTTTCTACATTACACAAATGATAGGATGTTAATATTAAAAGTAAATAGTAACAGAAAGAGAAATGAATTGTCCCTTTTCAGTGGTAGACCTGTATTTATTGGGGTGAAGCTTGTCTTCTAATAAATTAGAAATTCTACTCCAAGCTTAATCACAGTTATTAGAAGAAACTAGTTGGTACAAGAAAGAAAATGTGGCATTACTTTAATCAAATGATGGCTACAAATAGATCTTTCTATATGTGCAATATTTAGAATGAGGGTGTTAGAATAGAGAAACCCACCGGACACACCTTAAACTTAAACAAAGACAAATAAGTTCCTGCACAGTGGGGATGGGATTATGTTAATTGGCCCATTCAGGCCTCTAGTTATGTAAATTGATCAATTATCACATGTCTCAAAGCATTTAAATACTGGGGAATGTCCCTAGTCTTCAGTTAAACTGTGGAAGACATTTGGAAGAGTTGTGGACCAATCTCCGATTTCCAGGACAAGTCCAGTTGATATTGAAAAACTGCCTTGTAGATAATAAAACATGCGTCTGAAGCTCAGAAACCTTTTTCTATTCTACTTTGTGATTTCCAGTACCTGCCTGTTATATGTGATATTACAAAGTGGGAAGCCATGTGACTGTACATCTCACCTATGGCCAAGCAGCAATTCACATGAAAGGATGAAGGATTACATTCTAATGAAAGGATTAACCCTCAAGGGGAAAAAGACTTGCCTATCATATATGTGGTAACACCGACCTATCCTCGCCCTCACCAGCGGGCAGAACTTACACGTCTCTCCCAGACCTTGCTTTTAGTTCCTTCTCTTCATTGGATTGTGGTAGAAGACTGACAGTGCGTTCTCAGCCAGTGGCAGATTTACTTAGTCAGAGTGGTTTACATTACACTCACTTGAATGTGCAAACATCTCCTACAATGAAGCTCAAGGCAAGTGATCCAAACTGGCTTAAACCTCGAGGTGTGGAGCAACGCAATGAGGCTTTAAGATGGCTACAGCTAAACAGACAATCGGATCACACTGGTGTTGTATACTTTGCTGATGATGATAACACGTACAGTGTTCGTATTTTTGAGGAGATGCGCCCCACAAAAAAGGTCTCAGTCTGGCCTGTTGGTCTGGTTGGGGGACTGAGGTATGAGGGGCCACTTGTAAAGAATGGCCGAGTGGTTGGATTTCATACTGCTTGGAAAATACACGCCCCTTCCCATGATATGGCAGGATTGCAGTGTCCCTGTCACTGCTGCTGTCACATTCTGAGGCTCAATTTGACCCCAATGCAGAAAGAGGGTTCCTGGAAAGCAGTTTACTAGGACAGTTGGTATCAGTTGGAGATCTAGAACCACGTGCAGACGACTGTACAAAGGTCTGGGTATGGCATACCCGTACTGAGAAACCCAAACTCAAACAAGAAGTTTATTTAGAGAAACAGGGGAGAGGCTCAGACATTAATGTATTGGTATGATTTCATTACGGCCAGCATTGGATTCAACCTCAAAGAAAAGTGACATCCTACTGTAAAACTGTCATTTATGTGAATACCATAATCTGTACCCTGAAAAGATGCATCAAGAACTGTTATTTGCCCATGTAAAGCTGATATCATTTCTACTTTGAGAGATTACAATAGTGTAACTATTTAATTTAACATTTTAATGTATTAAACTTGTTCACTACATACTTTATTGTATATTTAACATGTGGTATTTCTATTAGGAAATAAATAAAGCTCTTAACAACCCTTTTAGTTTGTGTTTTTTCTCCAACGGTCAAAGACTTTCTAGCTAGGCTTGTAAATGGATCTAGAACACTTGCAGTACAAAACCAGAGCAGAATTTACATAATAATCATCTAGAACACAGTATTTTATCAATGTAAATAGTTAGCTACACATGGATGGGATTGGATTTTATATTTGTAATGAAGTTATAGGATAATCAGATACTACATTTTCTTCTTCTTTATACCCTAATGTCTAACAGTTACATAGTAACTCGAATTATGTCTTTATACAACCTCCAATACTATGTTACTATGTAGCTGCTATACAGACATTATGGGTATAGTATAGTATAGTATAGTATTGAGGTTGAATAAAGACATACGTCCATCCAGTCCAACCCATCTAGCAATATCCTCATTTCCTGCCTAACTGTTAATCCAGAGGAAGGCAAAAAAAACCCCACCAAATTTATGAAGGGGGAAAAAATTCCTTCCGACTCCAAGTGGCAATCGGAAATTTCCCTGGATCAACTCTACTTTATGGTATCCAATCACCAGTAACTTGCAACATTCCTTGTTTGCAGAAACTCATCCAGCTTTTATTAAACTGACCAATGAACCTGCCATAACAACGTCCACTGGAAGACAGTTCCATACTTTACCGTTCTCACAGTGACAAACCCTTTTCCACACTTACTTTATGTATCAATCCAGTAAACTTGTAACATTCCTTGTTTGAGAAACTCATCCAGCTTTATTTAACGACCAATGAAACTGCCATACAACGTCCACTGGAAGACAGTTCATAGCTTACCGTTCTCACATGAAAAACCCTTTCCCAACTCTACTTTATGTATCAATCCCAGGAACTTGTAACATTCCTTGTTTGCAGAAACTCATCCAGCTTTTTTTTGAAACTGACCAATGAACCTGCCATTACAAACGTCCACTGGAAGACAGTTCCATAGCCTTACCGTTCTCACAGTGAAAAACCCTTCCGAGCTTGAAGCTAAACCTTTTTTCTTCAAGTCCTAAGGGATGTTCTCGTGTCCTTTGACAATGTCTCTTGTGAACAATGCCCAGAAGTGTTATTGTATGGCCCTTAATGTGATTATATACACAGTAATCATATCCCCACGCAAGCGCCTTTCTCCAGCGTACATAATTGTAACTTTTCCAGTCTCTCTTCAATTCAAGCTCCCCCAATCCCCTTATTAATTTAGTTGCCCTTCTCTGAACCCTTTCCATTTCAAAGATGTCCTTTTTGTACACCGGATTCCAAAATTGCACTGCATATTCCAAATGAGGCCTTACCAATGCTTTGTAAAGAGGGAGAATTACATTTCCTCCCTTGAATCCATACCTGCTTTATACAAGACAATACCATGCTGGCTCTGGCTGTTGCCGCCTGGCACTGCTTGCTACCTTTACGTTTGTTATCCACCAAAACTCCAAGATCCCTTCCAACAGGGATTCACTTAACACAGAGCCATTTAAGTATAAGTAGCACAAGTATTTTTAAGTACAAATGCATCACCTTACATTTATCAACATTGAATTTCATCTGCCACTTAGCAGCCCAATGTGATAATCTATCTAGATCCCCTTGCAACGATTGCACATCCTCTGAAGTTTTTAATGGTCGACAAAGTTTTGTGTCGTCAGCAAACACAGAAACCTTGCTGACAATACCCACTTCCAAATCATTAATAATAGATTAATAGAAGCGGCCCCAACACAGAACATGTGGCACCCCACTTAGCATTTAGGCCATAATGATGAAGCCCCATTAACAACTACTCTCTGCATCCTATTCTTTAACCAATTTTTTATCCATGTACAAATGTGACTCCCCAGACCAACAGACCTTAGCTTATTCATTAGTCGCCTATGGGGGAAGTACAAAAGCCTTTGCAAAATCCAAGTAAATACAGAGGTATAACGTTGGACTAGTGGATGCTTATACACTCCAACTATGTATATGTAACGTATAGACTATAGGGTATAAGGTTGACTAGATGGACTATTCTTTATACAACCTCCAATACTATGTTACTATGTAACTGTTTACAGACATATGGGTAGGGGATAAAGGTTGGACTAGATGGACATATGTCTTATACAACCACTCAGTCTCTGCATCACTCCTGAGGGTCTTCATAAATGCAGAGACTGACAGTTGAGAACCATAATGTACATAGTAAGTAGATGTCTCTGGGAAGGTTAACCAGGGCAATTATAAGTATGAGGTATCACTACATTAATTATTGGGAAACTGTGATCTAGAGAGAGGAAGTCGTATTGCGGGGGGGGGGGGGGGGATATACATTTATGCCCAATTAGAGGGAGGGGATCTCTGATAAAGATTACAACATTTTATTCAAGTATTAAATAAACATTGATTGATTACAACAGGAAACTCATATTGTGAATAGAGGATCTAAAGAGAAACTCTTTATCGACAAATATATATATGTAGGGAGATTCCATTTTGTATATATAATGTTGTAATCTTTATCAGAGATCCATCCTCTATTCTCACCACTGATTTAGAATCTGAGACAAATGATTTTTTAGACACCTCAAGCCACACCACACAAGGAGGGGGAGGAGTAGGTCTAAGAAATCGCAAAAGATGGGGGTACAGAGGCAAAAGGATCAATTACAGGTAGATGATGATCAATTACAGGTGATTAACTTGTCCAGGCATCAATTGGACGATAGCCATACAGAAATTCTTAAATATGGACTATCATTCTCACCTGTAAACAAAGTAGATTATTTGAAACCATCAAAGATCTGGTTTTTTTTGCCGTAAACTCATATGAAAAACAAATTTGGTGAGGCAATATACAATACTACACTCACCCAAATGATGACGCTATCCTAAAGACATTACTCGAATTAACGAACGAAACAGATGTGTATGTACAAAATCAAGGAACACAGTTTACTTGATAACGAACATCTAATCAATGGTCTGACACAACAGATTTTGATCTAGAAGCAAAAATAATAAAACTCAAGTCTAAATTTAGGCCTGAATTTTCACATTTTACCTCTATCTTTGCTTTTTTCAATACAGTATGTCAAAATATCATTTCTATGGGCTTTCCTTTTTATCCATCTAATTTATCAATCTCACAAATAAAAGCACTTAAAGACATAAAATCATGGAAAGATGTCAAATAAAAACCTTCTGACAAAAGGAGGTATATGTCATCTGGCCCAATGAAATGTATAAGATTGAAATAAGAAGAACAACTAACTGATAAAAACCACTACTGTAAGCTATCAGACAAACCCAACCATCTCCTTTTAAAGGAATACAATAATCTGATAACACAAGCTAAAGAAGATAATCTAATAAGCAATAAAGAGTTTTTCTTTCTTACTGTCACACACCCTCAAATCTCAACTCTGTATCTACTACCCAAAATCCACAAGAATAAAACGATACCCCCAGGGAGACCTATAGTATCTGGCAATGGTAATATCCGAAAAAATTAGCAGATTGTTGATTGTAAATTAAGACATCATGTGAAACACCTGAACTCCTATGTCAGAGACACCATGGAGGTGCTTGCTAGAATTGAATCCCTTCCAATAACCAATACAACAATATTGGTAACGGCAGATGTGGAATCACTGTATACCCATCGAACATCAGCATGGCATGGCAGCAGTTAATATTCCTAGAAACTGACGCCATGAATCCATTGAAAAAAAGAACTATACTTGAATTTTTTCACTTTGTCTGACTAAATCATTTTATTTTCAACAAACAAACACTTCTTGCAGATTAGGGGTACTGCATGGGCACTTCCTGTGCGCCCAACATGCCAATTTATTCTTGGGACACTGGGAGAAGACACAAGACTTCTGTTACAAATGATTATCTATCAGGAATATATACTACTATGGATAAGATTTATTGATGATATCTTTATGCTGTGGGATGGTCCAACCAACATTACAGGAGTTTTTGAAAAAAACATAACAATAATTAGTTGAATATCAGATAACGTCCACGGTTAGATTTTTAGACATCTCCATCTTTAAAAAAGATGGCATTCTGCATACGGACTATATCGTAAGAGCACAGCGACTAATAGTACCTTGCACGCCAAAAGCTTCCATCATCCCAATGTGATACGTTCCATTCCTACAGGTGAATTCCTTAGGTTAAGACGTAATTGTTCTGATTACGGAATTTTAAGAAACGAGCTATGGAACTCAAAGAAACGATTAAACAAGAGGGTTTCAGGCAATATATGAATAGAGCTCTCAAAACGGATCGTAAGGATCTATTGAGACCTAAGAATAGAACACAAACAGATGATGGATCAGTAAGGTTTATCACTAAATTTAATTCCAGCTATAAAGAAATTGAGAACAGCATCCGTAATAATTGAAATATTCTGACAAGTTATAGACTCATAGCTTCCAAAATTCCTTCCAAGCCAAGTTTCCTGTTGTAATCAATCAATGTTATTTAATATTGAATAAAATGTTTGTATATATAATGTTGTATTTTATCAGAGATCCCCCCTCCTCTAATTGGGCATAAATGTATATATCCCCCCCCCCGCAATAGACCCCCTCTCTTTAGATCACAGTTTCCCAGAAATTGAGAACAGCATCCGTAATAATTGAAATATTCTGACAAGTGGTAAACTCATAGCTTCCAAAATTCCTTCCAAGCCAAGTTTCCTGTTGTAATCTAAGAAATCGCAAAAGATGGGGGTACAGAGGCAAAAGGATCATTACAGGTAGATGATGATCAATTACAGGTGATTAACTTGTCCAGGCATCAATTGGACGATAGCCATACAGAAATTCTTAAATATGGACTATCATTCTCACCTGTAAACAAAGTAGATTATTTGAAACCATCAAAGATCTGGTTCTTTTTTGCCTAACTCATATGAAAAACAAATTTGGTGAGGCATTCAACTAACACTCACTCCAAATGATTACGCTATCCTAAAGACATTACTCGAATTAACGAACGAAACAGATGTGTATGTACAAAATCAAGGAACAAGTTTACTTGATAACGAACTATCTAATCAATGGTCTGACACAACAGATTTTGATCTAGAAGCAAAAATAATAAAACTCAAGTCTAAATTTAGGCCTGAATTTTCACATTTTACCTCTATCTTTGCTTTTTTCAATACAGTATGTCAAAATATCATTTCTATGGGCTTTCCTTTTTATCTATCTAATTTATCAATCTCACAAAATAAAGCACTTAAAGACATAAAATCATGGAAAGATGTCATAATAAAGTCATCTGGCCCAATGAAATGTATAAGATTGAAATAAGAAGACACTAACTGATAAAACCACTTACTGTAAGCTATCAGACAACCCAACCATCTCCTTTTTAAAGGAATACAATAATCGATAACCAACACTAAAGAAGATAATCTAATAAGCAATAAAGAGTTTTTCCTTTCTTACTGTCACACACCCTCAAATCTCAACTCTGTATCTACACCAAAATCCACAAGAATAAAACGATACCCCCAGGGAGACCTATAGTATCTGGCAATGGTAATATCCCCGAAAAAATTAGCAGACTTGTTAATTGTAAATTAAGACATCATGTGAAACAGCTGAACTCCTATGTCAGAGACACCATGGAGGTGCTTGCTAGAATTGAATCCCTTCCAATAACCAATACAACAATATTGGTAACGGCAGATGTGGAATCACTGTATACCTCCATCGAACATCAGCATGGCATGTCAGCAGTTAAATATTTCCTAGAAATTGACGCCATGAATCCATTGAAAAAGAAACTATACTTGAATTTTCTTCACTTTGTCCTGACTCATAATCATTTTATTTTCAACAAACAACACTTCTTGCAGATTAGGGGTACTGCAATGGGCACTTCCTGTGCGCCCACCTATGCCAATTTATTCTTGGACACTGGGAGAAGACACAAGTCTTCTGTTACAAAATGATTATCTATCAGGAATATATACTACTATGGATAAGATTTATTGATGATATCTTTATGCTGTGGGATGGTCCCCAACCAACATTACAGGAGTTTTTGAAAAAACAAAACAATAATTAGTTGAATATCAGATTAACGTCCATGGTAGATTATCAAAGAATCGATTTCTTAGACATCTCCATCTTTAAAAAAGATGGCATTCTGCATACGACTTATATCGTAAGAGCACAGCGACTAATAGTACCTTGCACGCCAAAAGCTTCCATCATCCCAATGTGATACGTTCCATTCCTACAGGTGAATTCCTTAGGTTAAGACGTAATTGTTCTGATTACGGAATTTTTAAGAACGAGCTATGGAACGCAAATAACGATTCAAACAAAGAGGGTATTCAGGCAATATGATATTAGAGCTCTCAAAACGGATCGTAAGGATCTATTGAGACCTAAGAATAGAACACAAACAGATGATGGATCAGTAAGGTTTTCACTAAATTTAATTCCAGCTATAAAAATTGGAACAGCATCCGTAATAATTGATAGGATGTTAATATTTAAAGATAAATAGTAACAGAAAGAGAAATTAATTGTCCTCTTTTCAGTGGTAGACCTGTTATTTATTGGGTGAAGCCTTTGTCGTCTTAATAAATTAAGAAATCCTACTCCAAGTTAATCACAGTTATTAGATCTACAAAGTAGATCTTTAATCACAATGATGGCTACAAAGTAGATCTTTCTAGTATGTGCAATATTTAGATGAGGGTGTTAGAATAGAAAAAACCCACCTGGACACACCTAAACTTAAACAATAGACAAATAAGTTTCACTGCACAGTGGGGATGGGATTATGTTAATTGGCCCATTCAGGCCTCTAGTTATGTAAATTGATCAATTAGCACATGTCTCAAAGCATTTAAATACTAGCGAATGTCCCAAGTCTTCAGTTAAACTGTGGAAGACTTTGGAAAGATTTGTGACCAATTTCTGATTTCCAGGACAAGTCCAGTTGATTTGGAAAACTGCCTTGTAGATAATAAAACATGGCGTCTGAAGCTCAGAAACCTTTTTCTTTTCTACTTTGTATTTCCAGTACCTGCCTGTTATATGTGTATTACCAATGTGGAAGCCATGTGACTGTACATCTCCCTATGGCCAAGCAAGCAATTCACATGAAAGGACGAAGGATTACATTCTAATGAACATATGAACCCTCAAGGAAAAAGACTTGCCTATCATATATGTTTAACACCGACCTATCCTCCCCTCACCAGCGGCCAGAACTTACAACGTCTCTCCCAGACCTTGCTTTTAGTTCCTTTCTTCATTGGATTGTGGTAGAACTCGACAGTGCGTTCTCAGCCAGTGGCAGATTTACTTAGTCGAGTGTTTACATTACACTCACTTGAATGTGCAAACATCTCCTACAATGAAGCTCAAGGCAAGTGATCAAACTGGCTTAAACCTCGAGTGTGGAGCAACGCAATGAGGCTTTAAGATGGCTACAGCTAAACAGACATCGGATCACACTTGTGTTGTATACTTTGCTGGATGATACAACACTACAGTGTTCGTATTTTTGAGGAGATGCGCCCCCACAAAAAAGGTCTCAGTCTGGCCTGTTGGTCTGGTTGGGGGACTGAGTATGAGGGCCACTTGTAAGAATGGCAGAGTGGTTGGGATTCATACTGCTTGGAAAAATACATCGCCCATTCCCCATTGATATGGCAGGATTTGCAGTGTCCCTGCACTGCTGCTGTCACATTCTGAGGCTCAATTGACCCCAATGCAGAAAGAGGGTTCCTGGAAAGCAGTTTACTAGGACAGTTGGTATCAGTTGGAGATCTAGAGCCACTTGCAGACTACTGTACAAGGTCTGGGTAGGCATACCCGTACTGAGAAACCCAAACTCAAACAAGAAGTTTATTTAGAAAACAGGGGAGAGGCTCAGACATTAATGTATTGTATGATTTCATTACGGCCAGCATTGGATTCAACCTCAAAGAAAAGTGACATCCTAGTGTAAAACTGTCTTTATGTGAATACCCATAATCTGTACCCTGAAAAGATGCATCAAGAACTGTTATTTGCCCAGTAAAGCTAGTATCATTCTACTTTAGAGATTACAATTATGTAAACTATTTAATTTAACATTTTAATGTATTAAACTTGTTCACTACATAACTTTATTGTATATTTAACATGTGGTATTTCTATTAGGAAATAAATAAAGCTCTTAACAACCCTTTTTAGTTTGTGTTTTTTTCTCTCAACGGTAAAGACTTTCTAGCTACTGCTTGTAAATGGATCTAGAACACTTGCAGTACAAAACCAGAGCAAATTTACATAATATCAATCTAGACTTGAACTAGACTATTTTCAATGTAATAGTATAGCTACACCATGATGGGATTGGGATTTTATATTTGTAATGGAGTTATAGGATAATCAATACTATATTTACTTCTTCTTTATACCCTAATGTCTGTCTAACAGTTACATAGTAACATCGGATTATGTCTTTATACTACAAAACACTTGAGAAAGGACCTAGACTGTCCGAAACATGTCGTGGTGTGCACAATAAATGCGCGTTTGCTTATAGCAATACCTGTGGGGTTGTCCAGAGTTTTGAGATGCTCTTTACTTACACACTAATTTTTATACTGTTAGACATAGATTATAGGTAGTGTTGTAAGAGTGTGACTAGAGGACTTATGTCTTAATCAACCACTCAATACTATATTGCTAAGTTAGTATGTAATAGGGATATTTTGTCCGATTTCTTTTTAATATATAAGTTGTAAAAATATACCACAATTTCAAAATAAATTTAAACTAATCTCAAAAAATTCTATGATAAACCTTTAATTAATTTACAGATACACATTAAGCTTTGAAACAATAGACATACAGTTAGCTACATTCTAAATATTTGGAAAAGATTCAGATATATCTAACATGTAAATTTCTTAAGCGTTTTAGGCCCCATGGATCAAGCTTAAAAAATGTAAATCATATTTTTTTACTAGAGGTTTGAAGCTTAAAACTGAGTTTAGTAAATTAACAGAAGAAAAGACAAATCTTTGCAATATTATAAAAGAAAAACTTTAGGTTTGGCAATGTGGCTGTAATGATTATTTTGGGTTTATACAGGTCATCTTACTATTATACATATGGGCTTGATGGATCCCTGATTGGAACGTCCCCTATTCCTCTCAACTGTACATTAAATTCACTAGAATGTGATGTGGACTTTCTGTTTTTTTATTTTCTACATTACAGTAACAGAAAGAGAAATGAATTGTCCTCTTTTCATTGGTAGACTGGTTATTTATTGGGGTGAAGCTTTTGTCTTCTTAATAAATTAGAAATCCTACTACAAGCTTAATCACAGTTATTAGAAGAAACTAGTTGGTACAAGAAAGAAAATGTTGGCATTACTTAATCAAAATGATGGCTACAAAGTAGATCTTTCTAGTATGTGCAATATTTAGAATGAGGGTGTTAGAATAGAAAACCACCTGGACACACCTTAAACTTAAACACTAGACAAATAAGTTTCACTGCACAGTGGTTGATGGGATTATGTTAATTGGCCCATTCAGGCCTCTAGTTATGTAAATTGATCAATTATCACATGTCTCAAAGCATTTAAATACTGGGGAATGTCCCAAGTCTTCAGTTAAGAAGAGTTGTGGACCAATTTTTGTTTTCCAAGACAAGTCCAGTTGATATTGGAGGTCTGAGCTATTGTGATGGCCTCTGCGCCCACTATAATCGGAGGTCCATCTGCAAGTCCCCTCCATAGCGCCCGTGGCAGCACTTCTGGGTTTTCGTCTCTTAAATTCAGGTTGCGCAAGTTGAGGCCGATGACGTCATTGTGCTTTGGGTTTGGGAGTTTTAAATTCCGCTAGGACCTCTCTCAGGTCTGAGAGTTTGTTTCTGCAGCCTGGTCACTGTGTTTTGGCTTTTAGCTCCTAGCTGCTTTCTGGCTGCCAGATGGATTCAGAATCAGAGGAAGTGGGTGAGTGAATTTCCAAGATCCTATCATTGAAAAGAGGTTAAAATAAACTTTTCAGCTGGAGTTCTCATTCTCAGGGCGGCCCTAGGAAACGGCCAGGAATCTCCCAAGGAAAAACTGTAGTGTAAAGCATCTGACAATCCTACTACAAGGACAAGCATCTGTGCAAGGACTGTACCCAAGAGTTTTTGGGAGAAAGAGGTGACCCTTCAGCTCAGCCTAGGGAACCTAAATCTAAGGTTCAGTGAGAAGGCTGTTATTCTGGGTTGGATAACCTAGGCAGTGGCACAGGATTCAAATTTACAATCACAGTCTTGGCCCCTACATCTCATAATCAAGGCATCCGGAACTGACCATCATGAAGACTTAAGATTCTCATCTTCCCTGATGATGAACAACAAGAGTTTTTCATCAAGAGTAGTATATCTAAAGAACTGCATCTATCCATAGATGATGATTTGACATTACATCGACGCATGGAATCCGAATTTAATAACATTTTTATTACAGCAGGTGCAGGCTGTAAGGTGGCAGTAGCTTCTGTGTCTGTTAATAAGTTCATGAGTTTTTGGTCAGACAAGCTAGAGGAAGACATTTCTGGAGGAGTAGATAGGAAGACTTTACTTCACTCCTTATCGAAATCCCGTCTGGCAACAAACTTGGTTTAGAAACAGCAGCCAATTTAATAAAAGACCAGGCCTGGGAGATACTCTCTTTATCAGCTAGAAGATCTCTCTGGTTGAGAGGTTGGTTTGCGGATACACTCTTACAAAAAATACCCTTTGCCATCTGACCTTTCAAGGAAAAAAGCTCTTTGGGAAATCCTTGGATGAAATAATTTTAAAATTAACTGGGTAAAAGCTCTTTTCTTTCTAAAGAAAACAAAAGAAATAGAGAAGCTTTTAGAAGACAAGATGGTTCCTATTCCCGAAATATCATATAAGGCCTGGAGGGAATTCTCCAGAACTACAAACTGGAAATCTGGACAGTTTAGCCTTTTTCAGGGCCAGATTTGGGGGACCAAATTCCCCAAACAAACAAGCCAGCATGAGATGAGACCTGCCCATGCCTCTCAGGTTGGTGGAAGACTTCTACTCCTTCAGGAGGTATAAAGCAAATTATATACGGATGCCTGGTGGCAAAATAGTCGTAACCCAAGTGGTATCACCTGGAATTCCTATTGATGCCAACCAAACATAATTTCTTTGCAACTGTAATTGATGCCAATCCATATAGAAATCTTCGCTTTTTCAGTATGTCAACAATCTTCTCCTGAAGGTTTCCCTCAGTCCCAGTCAGTCAAGCTTTTATTCTCCCCTCTTTCTAGTGAGGAAAGCCTCAGGAGAATTTTGACCAATCGCATCCATGAAAGCAGAGAACTGGAAAATACAAAACGCTGTCAAATCACGTTTAAAAACCAAAGATTGATTCAGAATGTTTTGTGTTTTCATTAGATCCGGACTTCTTAGTTATCTATTACTGAAGTGGATTCAATGCTGTGTGTTTGTGGAGTACAGATCACTGTAATGAAGGATTACAACTTGATGTGGCCATTACAAGACTAAACATGCATCGCAATACAAGAACATGGCAGATTCAGATAGGATGGATCTCTGCAAGTTTGTTAAGTAAACTGCAAAACAACAAGGAACTTTTGCCAAGCTTCATGCTTCAATAGAGGTCCAGTTAAGCTTTGCTCCAGTAAGCCACTTTCCAATGTGACTTCATTAAAGAATGTCTCGTGGACTCTAAAGCATAATATCACCTGGATAAAAGTATTGGGAAATGTGTCCTTTTCCAGACAAACTGTAACAAGAAGAATTGAGGAAAGTTTGTCTTTTTCTCGTTAGCTGTGGATGAGACTTGTGATGTCCGTGACCACAGCCATTCTCATTTTTGTACACAGAATACTACATATTTTAATACAGAGGAACTGCAGCCAACACGTGACCAATAAAAGGAACAACAGGTAAGTGATTTCTTTATTGAGGTACATGGACGCTTACAAAACCTGGGACTGAAATGGGGCAAACTTGCAGTGTTACGACAGATGGATGTCCAGCTACGACGGGAACAATGTTGGACTTTTGAAAGATAACTTAAGTAGAATTAAAGCAAACAACAGAGGTAATCCTGCACACACCTATGTGGATATAGGTAAGAGTTCGTGCTGAGTGCAATGGCAGACCCTGGTTGCAGGTCGTGAATCAGCAAAGGAATAAACACCATGCACATCAGTCTTAAATGTCTGTGTATTATTTATTGTTGCATACACAGAGTAACACCAAGTGTAACATTTCGGTACGTGAGTCTGTACCTTCTTCAGACAATCAATAAAAATTTATTGATTGTCTGAAAGAGGTACAGCTCACTTACCGAAACGTTACACTTGGTGTACTCTGTGTATGCAACAATAAATAATACCAGACATTTAAGACTGATGTGCATGTGTTTTATTCCTTTGCTAAGTAGAATAAAGGGTATCTATACTCTAAAAAAATATTTTCAAAATATAACATTAAATACACAAGATCCACTGCTTCAAAACTTTTTTTCCGATTTTAAATCTGAGCTTAGATCCTGAGAAATCATCATTTTATCACACTTTACAGGGAAAGACCTGTCCACCCAGAAGTAGAAATTATAATATGTCCCTCCCTGACCTCTTACTAATCTTATTCTGCCTGCCAGCCACTTTCTGCAACAATTAAGAGAATCAGCAGAGAAAAAAGGCAGGGGAGGGAGATGTTAAGCAGAGCAGTGTCCATGGTGAGCTGTGCAGAACTTATAATTGTCGCAACACTACAAGGAGCAGTAATAGGAAGGGTGGGGTAATTAGGAGCATCCACTAAACATTAATACATTAATGACAAGCAAGCAACAGTAATTATATACCTTTTACTTCTCTCAAATTGTAGTTTCAGATAATGTAAAGTTGTTTCAGTGAGTATATGACCCTTTAAGCCAGAACAGAAATTGATATTTTTTCATTTTATATACTATCAGGAAATGTTAGTAAGTCAGTACTAAAATAAAGCATGTTACTGAGTTAATAAAAGGTTCACTTTATCAGGCAAGAGCATTGAATCCAGGCATTCGTTGTTTCACTTTTGAAGGAGCATGAGACTGAACATACTGACATACGTCTAGGCTTTGTCCCCACTATCAATAAAATTTTTTGGACTGGGAATGTGGACTTTCTGTTTTTCTATTTTCTACATTACACAAATGATAGGATGTTATATTTAAAAGTAAATAAGTAACAGAAAGAGAAATGAATTGTCCTCTTTTCAGTGGTAGACCTTGTTATTTATTGGGGTGAAGCTTTGTGTCTTAATAAATTAGAAATCCTAGTCAAGGCTTAATCACAGTTATTAGAAGAAACTAGTTGGTACAAAAAGAAATGTTGGCATCACTTAATCAAAATGATGGTACAAAGTGAGCTTTCTAGTATGTGCAATATTTAGAATGAGGGTGTTAGAATAGAGAAACCCACCTGGACACACCTTAAACTTAAACAATAGACAAATAAGTTTCACTGCACAGTGGTTGATGGGATTATGTTAATTGGCCCATTCAGGCCTCTAGTTATGTAAATTGATCAATTAGCACATGTCTCAAAGCATTTAAATACTGGGGAATGTCCCTAGTCTTCAGTTAAACTGTGGAAGACATTTGGAAGAGTTGTGGACCAATTTCTGATTTCCAGGACATTCCAGTTGATATTAGAAACTGCCTTGTAGATAATAAAACAGGCGTCTGAAGCTCAGAACCTTTTTCTTTCTACTTGTGATTTCCAGTACCTGCCTGTTATATGTGATATTACAAAGTGGAAGCCTTGACTGTACATCCACCTATGGCCAAGCAATTCATGAAAGGATGAAGGATTACATTCTAATGAACAGGATTAACCCTCAAGGGGAAAAAGACTTGCCTATCATATATGTGGTAACACCGACCTATCTCGCCCTCACCAGCGGGCAGAATTACACGTCTCTCCCAGACCTTGCTTTTAGTTCCTTCTCTCCATTGGATTGTGGTAGAAGACTCGACAGTGCTTCTCAGCCAGTGGCATTTACTTAGTCAGAGTGGTTTACATTACACTCACTTGAATGTGCAAACATCTCCTACAATGAACTCAAGGCAAGTGATCCAAACTGGCTTAAACCTCGAGGTGTGGAGCAACGCAATGAGGCTTTAAGTGGCTACAGCTAAACAGACAATCGGATCACACTGGTGTTGTATACTTTGCTGTGATGAAACAGTACACAGTGTTCGTATTTTTGAGGAGATCGCCCCACAAAAAAGGTCTCAGTCTGGCCTGTTGGTCTGGTTGGGGGACTGAGGTATAGGGGCCACTTGTAAGAATGGCCGAGTGGTTGGATTTCATACTGCTTGGAAAATACACCGCCCATTCCCATTGATATGGCAGGATTTGCAGTGTCCCTGTCACTGCTGCTGTCACATTCTGAGGCTCAATTTGACCCCAATGCAGAAAGAGGGTTCCGTGAAAGCAGTTAACTAGGACAGTTGGTATCAGTTGGAGATCTAGAACCCGTGCGGACGACTGTACAAAGGTCTGGGTGGGCATACCCGTCACTGAGAAACCCAAACTCAACAAGAAGTTTATTTAGAGAAACAGGGGAGAGGCTCAGACATTAATGTATTGGTATGATTTCATTACGGCCAGCATTGGATTCAACCTCAAAGAAAAGTCACACCTAGTGTAAAACTGTCATTTATGTGAATACCCATAATCTGTACCCTGAAAAGATGCATCAAGAACGGTTATTTGCCCATGTAAAGCTGATATCATTTCTACTTTGAGAGATTACAATTAGTGTAAACTATTTAATTTACATTTTAATGTATTAAACTTGTTCACTTCATAACTTTATGGTATATTTAACATGTGGTATTTCTATTAGGAAATAAATAAAGCTCTTAACAACCCTTTTTAGTTTGTTTTTTTCTCCAACTCAAGATTTCTAGCTAGGCTTGTAAATGGATCTAGAACACTTGCAGTACAAAACCAGAGCAGAATTTACATAATAATCAATCTAGAACACGTATTTTACAATGTAAATAGTATAGCTACACATGGATTGGGATTGGGATTTTATATTGTAATGGAGTTATAGAGGATAACGATACTACATTTTCTTCTTTTTTCCCTAATGTCTAACAGTTACATAGTAACGTCGAATTATGTCTTTATACATCCCCAATACTATGTACTATGTAGCTGCTATAGACAGACATATGGGTTATCGTCTAGATACGTATTTAGGTTGAATAAAGACATACGTCCATCCAGTCCAACCCTCAGCAAGATCCTCATTTCCTGCCAACTGTTGATCCAGAGGAAGCAAAAAAAAACCCACCAAATTTATGACGGTGTAAAATTTCCTTCCTGACCCAATTGGCAATCGGAAATTTCCCTGATCAATCCTTTATATATCAATACCTAGTACCTTGCAACATCCTTGTTTGCAGAAACTCATCCAGCTTTTTAATATTAAACTGACCAAGGACCTCATAACAACGTCACGGATACAGTTCCATAGCTTTAACGTTCTCCAGTAAAACCTTTCCCAATATCTTTATGTTCATAACCAGTAACTTTGTAACATCCTTGTTTGTAGAAACTTCCAAAATCAGCGTTTAATTAAACTTGACCAATGAACCTGCCCATAACAACGCCACTGGGAAGACAGGTCCATATCTTGACCGTTCTCACATGACAAACCCTGGCCCAACTCTACTTTATTATCAATACCAGTTACTTGTAACATTCCTTTTTGGAGAAACTCATCAGCTTTATTACACTGACATGACCTGCCATAACAACGTCCACTTAAGACCGTTCCAAGCTTTTAAATTTATAAACCGTCTCAACAGTGACAACCCGTTCCCGCTTACTTTATGTAGCAATCCCATAACTTGTACCATTCCTTTGTTTGGTAGAAACTCCATCACTTTTGATTTTAACTGACCATGAAACTGCCATAACACGTCCACTGGAAGAACAGTTCCATAGCTTTAACCGTTCTCCTAACGTTGACAAACCTTCCCAGCTCTACTTTAATTATCAACCGTACGTTGTAACATTCTGTTTGTAGAACCTCATCCAGCTTTTTATAACCTGCCATGACCTACCATAAAAAGTCCCACTGGAGACAGTTCCATACTTTTACCGTTCTCACACAGTGAAAACCCTTCCCAAATCTACTTACGTCTCATACCAGTACTTGTAACATTTCCTGTTTTAGAAACTCCTCCAGCTTTTTATTTAACTGATCCAATGAACCTTCCATAACAACGTCCACTGGAAGCCAGTTCCATACCTTAACCGTTCCACAGTGAAAACCCTTTCCCAATCTACTTTAGGTATCAAACCAGTAACTTAACATTCCCTTGTTTGTAGAAACTCATCCAGCTTTTTATTTCACTGACCAATGAACCTGCCATAACAACGTCCACTGGAAGAAACAGTTTCCATAGCTTTACCGTCTCACAGTGACAACCCCTTTCCCAGCTCTACTTTATGTATCATCCCATTAACTTGTAACATTCTTGTTTGTAGAAACTCCTCCAGCTTTTTTATTTAACCTGACCAATGAACACGCCATACCACGTCCACTGGACGACCCGTTCCATAGCTTTAAATTCCCGTTCTCACAGTTGACAAGCCCTTTCCAGCTCTTACTTTTATGTTCCGTACCTTGTAACAGCCGTGTTTGTAGAAACTCATCCAGCTTTTTATTAAAACTGACCAATGAACCTGCCATAACAACTTCCCACTGAAGACAGTTCCATAGCTTTACCGTTCTCACAGTGACAAACCCTTTCCAACTCTACTTTATGTCCAATACCATAACTTGTAACATTCCTTGTTGCAAACCTCCATCAGCTTTGAAACGACCAAGAACCTGCCATACAAACGTCCACTGGAAGACAGTTCCATATCCTTACCGTTCGCACAGTGGAAACCCTTTCCCACCTACTTTATGTATCCCTCCCAGTAACCTTGTAACATTCCCTTGTTGCAGAAACTCATCCAGGACTTTTTTTTTACACTGACCAATGACCTCCATAAACAACGTCCCTGGGAAGAACCGTTTCCATAGCCTCCGTTCTTCAAACGTGAAAAACCCTTTCCGAGCTTGAAGCCCTCAACCTTTGTCTTCAAGTCCTTAATGGCATGTCCTCGTGTCCTTTGACAGTCTCTTGGTGAACAATGCCCCAGATATTTATTTATGGCCCGTTAATGTATTTATACACAGTATCATATCCCCACGCAACGCCTTTTCTCCAGCGACATAATTTGTAACTTTTCCAGTCCTCTCATATCAAGCCCCCCAATCCCTATTAATTTAGTTGCCCCTTCTCGAACCTTTCCATTTCAAAGATGTCCTTTTTGTACAACAGATCCAAAAGTGCACGCATTTCCAAATGAGCCTACCCATGCTTGTAAAGATGAGAATTACATTTTCCTCCCTTGAATCCATACCTCGCTTATACAAAGCCAATACCATCTGGCTCCTGGCTGTTGCCGCCTGCACTGCTTGCCTACCTTAAGTTTTGTTATCCACCAAAACTCCAATATTCCCTTTCCAACAGGGATTCCCCCTTAACCCGAGCCATTTAATAGTATAAGTAGCACAAGTATTTTTAAGTCCAAAATTTCCTCACACGCTTACATTTTATCACCATAGAATTTCATCTGCCACTTAGCCGCCCAATGTGATAATCTATCTAATCCCGTGCAAAAGATTGCACATCCTCTGAAGTTTTTTAATGGTCGACCAAGTTTTGTTCGTCAGCAACACAGAACCTTTCTGACAATACCACTTCCAAATCATATAATAGATTAAATAGAAGCGCCCCCAACACAGAACCCTGTGGCACCCCACTTAGCTCTTGAGGTCCCCTAATGATAGCCCCATTAACACTACTCTCTGCAATCTATTCTGTTACCAATTTTCCTATCCATGTACAAATGTGACTCCCCCCCAAAAGGACCTTACTTATTCATTAGTCGCCCTATTGGACTGTATCAAAAGCCTTTGCAAATCAAGTAAACTACAGGGTATAAACGTTTGGACTAAATGGACATATGTCTGTAGACAACCTCCAATACTATGTGACATTACTGTTATACCACATTATTGGCAGGGTTAAAGGTTGGACTGATGTACGTATTTTTTATACACCACTCGTCTCGCATCACTCCTGAGGGTCCTCATAATGCAGAGACTGACAGTTGAGAACCATCATGTTACATATAGTAATGTCTCTGGGAAGTTCACCAGGGCAATTAGAAGTATAGTAATCACTCTACTTATTATTAGGGAAGACTGTGATCTAGAGAGAGGAAGTCTTATGCGCGGGTGGGGGGGATATACATTTCATGCCCATTAGAGGAGGGGCGTCTGATAAAGATTACATACATATATATACAGAACATTTTATTCAAAGTATTAAATACACATTGATTGATTACCACAGGAAAACTCATATTGTGAATATAGACAAGCGAAACGCTTATCGACAAATATATTTGTAGTGGAGATTCCATTTTGTATAGATAAGTTGTAATCTTTATCAGGATCCATCCTCTAGTCTCTCCACACCTACTGATTTAGAATCGAAGCCAAAATGATGTTTTAGATCACCTCACTCACACCACATACAAGGCGGGTAGGAGTAGGTTCTAATATCTTCTAATTAGTAAAGCAAGATGGATTAGAAAACATCGATAGTCTCAACCCAAAGGTTTGAATAAAGAATATAATGTGAGGTCTCTGGTATGAGATTTTTAACTGGTTTTGTTACATTGTATTTAAAGGGCAATTATAGTGAGAAAATTGTTTTTTTTTTAATTTCTTCTAATATCTATAAGTCATCCAACACCCAGGGTACCTTTAGTTTCTTTAAATTCTCATAATCCCCGAGATATAAGCCTTTGAATATGCTGTGAGTGAGAGCTGCTACACCTCATCTGTCACTAAAGGCACCACACCACACAATCCAAAGCTCCCATGCAGTACTGTCACACACTTCTCACCCACACTATGTACCATGTGCAACAATAGTCAAATGCTGTAGTGTAAAAACAATCAATAAACATTAACCCAGAATATGAGCATAAAAACACTATAAAACAGCCCTCCCCCCCAAAAAAATCTTATATACATACAAACCAGTGACTCAAATGGAACACTAATACAGTATATATAATACAGTAATACAGACTATTACCAAACAAGACACACAGTGCAATCTATGAAATATATAGATAAGCAACTGAAATGTAACAGGAGAACAAGCAGTGTCACTGTGTTGTGAAGGTCTCACTACAAGCTGCTGTTACAGACTCTTCTTTCAGTGATTATGATCTCAGCTAAGCAGGGGGAGAGATATGAACTTTAGGTAAAAAATAAATAACAATTAGCAAAGTTAGAGAACAGCAGCAGAGTTCAGTAACTTACTTGTAAAGAATCTCAGCAGTACTTGTCCACCTCTCTCTTTATCCCACACTTTGATTGCTTGCAGTCTAGCTCTGGAAGGGAGGGGTCAACAGGATGTCAGCACTTCATTTAAAGTCCTTCAACTGACAATTCCGGACTCTGTATACAGCCCGTCACTGCTTGAGGGGAGTAGACAGAGAGGGGAGGGGGACTACACAGCTTGGTACAAACTTCTGCCAGTGTGAAGAAACGAAGCCACACAGAAACATGAAAGTAAGGCAGCTTATACTAAGTGATCTATACATTGTATACAGACAAAGTTTTTTTTCACTATAGTTGCCCTTTAAAGAAAAGTTTTTAGTTTTTTATTACATGTTACATTTTATGGCCACTAGAGGGCACACAATGAATGGATACAAAAGGAAACACTTGCATGACGTTCTTGTTAGCTTGACAAAGGACTGGAGGTCCGAAACGTTGATATCTAGTTCTGTGAAATTTAGCCATTGAGAGTGGCAGAAAATGTAATAAGCTTTTAAACCAATTAGAAATAAATTATGTTTTAATGAGTACAATAGGTGAAGCTATAGAGCATGCACCATTTTTGAAACCCAGAGGAGCGTGTGCTGGTGTTGGAAACTTTGGATTGGGAAATGTGTCCCTTTCCAGACAAACTGTAACAAGAAGAATTGAGGACAAGTTTGTCTTTTTCTCGTTAGCTGTGGATGAGACTTGTTGATGGCCGTGACACAGCCCAGTTACTCATTTTTGTACACAGAATAACTAAAGATTTTACAATTACAGAGGAACTGGCAGCAACGTGACCATAAAAGGAACAACAGGGAAGTGATTTATTTATTAAGGTACATGGACACTTACAAAACCTGGGACTGAAATGGGGCAAACTTGCAGGTGTTACGACAGATGGTCGTCCAGGTATGATGGTAGACAATGTTGGACTTTTGAAAGAAACGTAAGTAGAATTAAAGGGAATCTATACTCTAAAAACATTTTTTTTCAAAAATATACCTTTAAATACAGCAAGAACCCACTGCTTAAAACTTTATTCCGATTTTAAATCTGAGCTATAGATCCTGAGAAATCATCATTTTAATCACAGCATTTACAGGGAAAGACCTGTCACACCAGAAGTAGAAATATAATATGTCCCTTCCCTGACCTCTTACTATCTTTATCGCCTGCCAGCACACTTTCGCAACAATTAAGAGAATCAGCAGAGAAAAGAAGGCAGGGGGAGGGGGAGATGTATAAGCAGAGCAGTGTCCATGGTGAGGCTGTGCAGAACTTATAGTGTCGCAGACACTACAAGGAGGCAGTGAGTAAAGAAGGGTGGGCTAGTTAGGAGCACTCACTAACACTTAATACATTAATGACAAAGCAAGCACAGATAATTACCATGTTACTTCTCTCAAATTGTAGTTTCAGATAATGTAAATTGTTCAGTGAGTATAGTGACCCTTTAAGCCAGAACAGAAATTGATATTTTTTATTTATTATACATCAGGAAATGTTATGTAATCAGTATAAAAATAAGCAGTTACTAGTTAATAAAAGGTTCACTTTATCATGGCAAGAGCATTGAATCACAGCAGAGTTGTGTTCACTTGAAGGAGCATGAGACTGAACATACGACATACGTCTAGGCTTTGTCCCCACTTATCTATAGAATTTTTTGGACTGGGAATGTGGACTTTCTGTTTTCTATTTTCTACATTACACAAATGTAGGATGTTAATATTAAAAGTAAATAAGTAACAGAAAGAGAAATTAATTGTCCTCTTTTCAGTGGTAGAACTGTTATTTATTGGGGTGAAGCCTTGTTGTCTTAATAAATTAGAAATCCTACTCCAACGTTAATCACAGTTATTAGAGAAACAGTTGGTAAAAAGAAAATGTTGGCATACTTTATCACAATGATGGCTACAAAGTAGATCTTTCTATATGTGCAATATTTAGAATGAGGGTGTTAGAATAGAGAAACCCACCTGGACACACCTTAAACTTAAACAATAGACAAATAAGTTTCACATGCACAGTGGGGATGGGATTATGTTAATGGCCCATTCAGGCCTCTAGTTATGTAATTGATCAATTAGCACATGTCTCAAAGCATTTAAATACTGGGGAATGTCCCAGTCTTCAGTTAAACTGTGGAAGATTTGGAAGAGTTGTGGACCAATTTCTGATTTCCAGGACAAGTCCAGTTGATATTGGAAAACTGCCTGTAGATAATAAAACATGCGTCTGAAGCTCAGAAACCTTTTTCTTTTCTACTTTGTATTTCAGTACCTGCCTGTTATAGTGATATTACAAGTGGGAAGCCATGTGACTGTACATCTCACCTATGGCCAAACAGCAATTACATTGAAAGGATGAAGGATTACATTCTAAGAACAGGATTAACCCTCAAGGAGAAAAGACTTGCCATCATATATGTGGTAACACCGACCTATCCTCGCCCTCACCAGCGGGCAGAACTTACACGTCTCTCCCAGACCTTGCTTTAGTTCCTTCTCTTCATTGGATGTGGTAGAAGACTCGACAGTGCGTTCTCAGCCAGTGGCAGATTTACTTAGTCAGAGTGGTTTACATTACACTCACTTGAATGTACAAACATCTCTAACAATGAAGCTCAAGGCAAGTGATCCAAACTGGCTTAAACCTCGAGGTGTGGAGCAACGCAATGAGGCTTTAAGATGGCTACAGCTAAACAGACAATCGGATCACACTGGTGTTGTATACTTTGCTGATGATGACAAACACGTACAGTGTTCGTATTTTTGAGGAGATGCGCCCCACAAAAAAGGTCTCAGTCTGGCCTGTTGGTCTGGTTGGGGGACTGAGGTATGAGGGGCCACTTGTAAAGAATGGCCGAGTGGTTGGATTTCATACTGCTTGGAAAATACATCGCCCATTCCCCATTGATATGGCAGGATTTGCAGTGTCCCTGTCACTGCTGCTGTCACATTCTGAGGCTAATTTGACCCAATGCAGAAGAGGGGTCTGGAAAGCAGTTTACTAGGACAGTTGGTATCAGTTGGAGATCTAGAACAGTGCAGAGACTGTACAAAGGTCTGGGTATGGCATACCCGTACTGAGAAACCCAAACTCAAACAAGAAGTTTATTTAGAGAAACAGGGGAGAGGCTCAGACATTAATGTATTGGTATGATTTCATTACGGCCAGCATTGGATTCAACCTCAAAGAAAAGTGACACCTACGGTAAAACTGTCATTTATGTGAATACCCATAATTGTACCCTGAAAAGATGCATCAAGAACTGTTATTTGCCCATGTAAGCTGATATCATTTCTACTTTGAGAGATTACATTAGTGAAACTATTTAATGTAACATTTTAATGTATTAAACTTGTTCACTTCATAACTTTATTGATATTTAACATGTGGTATTTCTATTAGGAAATAAATAAAGCTCTTAACAACCCTTTTTAGTTTTTTCTCCAAGTCAAAGATTTCTAGCTAGGCTTGTAAATGGATCTAGAACACTTGCAGTACAAAACCAGAGCAGAATTTACAAATAAATCAATCTAGAACACAGTATTTTATCAATGTAAATAGTATAGCTACACATGTTGGGATTGGGATTTTATATTGTAATGGAGTTATAGGATAATCGATGCTACATTTTCTTTTTTATACCCTAATGTCTGTCTACAGTTACATACCGTATATACTCCAGTTATAATAAGTTGATCCGAGAGTATACGTCGGAGGTACTATTTTTACCTGAAAAATCAGTAAAAACTGATTGACTCGAGTATAAGTCGAAATTATCACCATTACTGCAAACCTGTAATAGCGAAAGTGATTAGAAAATGAACAAGAATAAAGAGGAGGTCCATGTTTTTCTTTTCAAATAAAAACAACTGTTTGTACCGGTACCGTATATGCATCAAGCAACATTCAGGTACCACAAACATACTGAACCCTTAAAACTATGTAGGAACATCTACATATACGGTACATATCGTAACTACGGTAAACTAGTACTAGCAAAAAAAAGCATGGTAGTCCAATGGCTGAAACGCAATATGAAAAATATTTAAAATCTTCATAGTCGATTCCTCATCATCAGTTTGTGCAAACAGTTGCCTCAAATTCAGTGGTGTCTAATGTCATCTGCATAGACATTATCATACACCATCATCAATATCCCATCATCTTCATCGTGCTTGCTGTACCATCCATGGTATTACTTATACCGCATTTCTGAAAAAGCACGTTGGATGAGTGTCTTCTGGAAAGTCCTCCAATGCATCTCGTACCACTTTTCTACTTAATCTATGTCAGGCTCATAAGATTTCCATCTTGTCAATTTGGCTTGACCTTGATGACATCCATTTGTGCACATTTTTCGCACACGGTCTTTATAAGGTTTGTTTATAGACACATCCAAGGGCTGTAAAATAGATGTTAGCCCACCTGGAATAACAGCCAAAGTGGTTTGATGAAAGTGACTTAGCCATGATTTGACATCCTCACATATATGGGCTCTAAACATATCCCCAAACGAAGTGAGGGTTTATTCTTTTAGGCCACTCCTGGTCGTCCATTCCAAATACTATTCTAGCCATTTTTTGGTCCTTGTTATCCATCAGCCTTTAACATGTGGACAGGACGTGATTCGCGGGAGGAATTGTCATTTTAGGTAAGGTCTTCCTTTTAATATAATAACAGCCGCCAGCTTGACTCCATTGGCACAAACAGCCAGAACCACTGTGAAAATGATTATATATTATTTTTTCATTCCCTGTTGTTGAAAGGAAAATAGTTTTTTTCCCAAGGATTGTCACGGCCCTGTCGCTTCAAAGATCAAAAGTCATTGCAGTTTCATCCACATTCCCAACACTCCAAGGTCCTAATTATTATAAAGCTTTCTTTGTTTTATAATGACATTGATGGAATGACAGGACCTTTTCTTCCAGATTCTGTGGCAGCTTTTGGGAAATCTTCGTTCTCTGGCGCAAGCAAAGTTCCAAACCGATCATGAAGCGGGTTCCACCATCCATGTTCCTATTCATGTAGCGGGTACACCATCCATGTTTCTATTCATGAAGCGGGTACACCATCCATGTTTCTTTATTCATGAAGACGGGGTACACCATCATGTTTCCTTTCATGAAGCGGTACACATCCATGTTTCTATTCATGAGCGGTACACCATCCAGTGTTCCTATGCATGAGCGGGTACACCGTCCATGTTTCTATTCATGAAGCGGGTACACCATCCATGTTTCCTATTCATGAAGCGGGTACACCGTCCATGTTTTATTCATGAAGCGGGTACACCATCCATGTTTCCTATTCATGAAGCGGGTTACACCGCCATGTTTCTATTCATGAAGCGGGTACACATCCATGTTTCCTATTCATGAAGCGGTGTCAACCATCCATGTTCCTATTCATGAAGTGGGTACACCATCCATGTTTCCATCATGAAGCGGGTACACCATCCATGTTCCTATTCATGAAGCGGGTAAACCATCCAGTTTTCTATTCATGAAGCGGTACACCATCCCTGTTTCCTATTCATGAAGCGGGGTACACCGTCCAGTTTCCTATTCATGAGCGGGTTCACCGTCCATGTTTCCTAGTATGAAGCGGGTACACCATCAGTTCCATTCATGAACGGGTACACCATCCATGTTTCCTATTCATGAAGCGGGTACACCATCCATGTTTCCTATTCATGAAGCGGGTACACCGTCCAGGTTTCTATTCATGAAGCGGGGACACCGTCCATGTTTCTATTCATGAAAGCGGGTACACCGTCCATGTTTTCTAATCATGAAGCGGGTACACCGTCCATGTTTCCTATTCATGAAGCGGGTACACCGTCCATGTTTCCTATTCATGAAGCGGGTACACGTCCATGTTTCCATTCATGAAGCGGTACACCGTCCAGTTTCTATCATGAAGCGGGTACACCGTCCATGTTCCTATTCATGAAGCGGGTACACGTCCATGTTTCCTATTCATGAAGCGGGTACACCATCCATGTTTTCTATTCATGAAGCGGTACACCATCATGTTTCTATTCATGAAGCGGGGTACACCATCCATGTTTCCTATTCATGAAGCGGGTACACCGTCATGTTTCCTATTCATGAGCGGGTACACCATCCATGTTTCCTATTCATGAAGCGGGTACACCATCCATGTTTTCTATTCATGAAGCGGGTACACCATCCGTTTCTATATCATGAAGCGGGTACACCATCCATATCCTATTCATGAAGCGGGACACCGTCCATGTTTCCTATTCATGTAAGCGGGTACCACCGTCCTGTTTCCTATTCATGAAGGGGTACACCATCCTGTTTCCTATTCATGAAGCGGGTACACCATCCATGTTTACTATTCAAGAAGCAGGTACACCATCCATGTTTCCTATTCATGAAGCGGGTTCACCACATGTTTCCTATTCATGAAGCAGGTACACCATCCATGTGTTTCCTATTCATGAAGGGGTACACCATCCATGTTTCCTATTCATGAAGCGGGTATCACCATCCTTGTTTTTATTCATGAAGCGGGTTACACCATCCTGTTTCCTATTCATGAAGCGGGTACACCCATCCAGGTTTTCTATTCATGAAGCGGGTACACCATCCATGTTTCCTATTCAAGAAGCAGGTACACCATCCATGTTTCCTATTCATGAACGGGTACACCATCCATGTTCCTATTCCTGAAGCGGGTCACCATCTTTTCTATCATGAAGCGGGTACACCATCCATGTTTCCTATTCATGAAGGGGTACACCGTCCATGTTTCTATTCATGAAGCGGGTACACATCCATGTTTCCTATTCATGAAGCGGGTACACCTCCATCGTTTCTATTCATGAAGCGGGTACACCATCCATTTTTCTATTCATGAAGCGGGTACACCATCCATGTTTCCTATTCATGAAGCAGGTACACCGTCCATGTTTTCTATTCATGAAGCGGGGGTTTTACACCGTCCATTTTCCAATTCATAAAGCATGTACACCATCCATGTTTTCTATTCATGAAGCGGGTACACCATCCATGTTTCCTATTCATGAAGCAGGTACACCATGCATCTTTCCTATTCATGAAGCGGGTACACTATCCATGTTTTCTTCATGAAGCGGGTACACCATCCATGTTTCCTTTTCATGAAGCGGGTACACCATCCATGTTTCCTATTCATGAAGCGGGTACACCGTCCATGTTTTCTATTCATGAAGCGGGTACACCGTCCATGTTTTCTATTCATGGAGCGGGTACACCATCCATGTTTCCTATTCATAAAGCATGTACACCATCCATTTTCATCATGAAGCGGGTACACCTCCATGTTTTCTATTCAGACGGGTACACCGTCCAGTTTTCTATTCATGAAGCGGGTACACCATCCATGTTTCTATCTGAAGCGGTACCCGCCATGTTTCCTATTCATGAAGCAGGTACACCGTCCATGTTTCTATTCATGAAGCGGGTACACCGTCCAGGTTTCCTATTCATGAAGCGGGTACACCATCCATGTTTCCTATTCATGAAGCGGGTACACCATCCGTGTTTTCTATTCATGAAGCGGGTACACCATCCATATTTCCTATTCATGAAGCGGGTACACCATCCATGTCTCCTATTCATGAAGCGGGTACACCATCCATGTTTTCTATTCATGAAGCGGGTACACCATCCATGTTTCCTATTCATGAAGCGGGTTACACCATCCATTTTCCTATTCATGAAGCGGGTACACCATCCATGTTTCTATTCATGAAGCGGGTACACCATCCATGTTTCTATTCATGAAGCGGGTACACCATCCATGTTTTCTATTCATGAAGCGGGTACACCGTCCATGTTTCTATTCATGAAGCGGGTACACCATCCATGTTTCTATTCATGAAGCGGGTACACCATCCATGTTTTCTATTCATGAAGCGGGTACACCATCCATGTTTCTATTCATGAAGCGGGTACACCATCCATGTTTTCTATTCATGAAGCAGGTACACCATCCATGTTTTTTATTCATAAGCGGGTACACCGTCCATGTTTTCTATTCATGAAGCGGGTACACCGTCCATGTTTTCTATTCCATGAAGCGGGTACACCTCCATGTTTCTATTCATGAAGCGGGTACACCGTCCATGTTTTCTATTCATGAAGCGGGTACACCATCCATGTTTCCTATTCATAAGCATGTACACCATCCATTTCCTATTCATGAAGCGGGTACACCGTCCTGTTTCTATTCATGAAGCGGGTACACCGTCCATGTTTTCTATTCATGAAGCGGGTACACCATCCATGTTTCCTATTCATGAAGCGGGTACACCATCCTTGTTTCCTATTCATGAAGCGGGTACACCATCCATGTTTCCTATTCAAGAAGCAGGTACACCATCCATGTTTCCTATTCATGAAGTGGGTACACCATCCATGTTTCCTATTCATGAAGCGGGTACACCCATCCATTTTTCCTATTCATGAAGCGGGGTACACATCCATGTTTTCTATTCATGAAGCGGGGTACACCATCCATGTTTCTATTCATGAAGCGGGTACACCATCCATGTTTTCTATTCATGAAGCGGGTACACCATCCATTTTTCCTATTCATGAAGCGGGTACACTATCCATGTTTCTATTCATGAAGCGGGTACACCATCCATGTTTTCTATTCATGAAGCGGGTACACGTCCATTTCCTATTCATGAAGCGGGTACACCATCCATGTTTTCTATTCATGAAGCGGGTACACCATCCATGTTTTCTATTCATGAAGCGGGTACACCATCCATGTTTCTATTCATGAAGCGGGTACACCATCCATGTTTTCTATTCATGAAGCGGGTACACCGTCCATGTTTTCTATTCATGAAGCGGGTACACCGTCCATGTTTTCTATTCATGAAGGGGTACACACGTCATGGTTTCTATTCATGAAGCGGGTACACCTCCATGTTTTCTATTCAGAAGCGGGTACACCGTCCATGTTTTCTATTCATGAAGCGGGTACACCATCCATGTTTTCTATTCCGAAGCGGGTACACCACCATGTTTCCTATCATGAAGCGGGTACACCATCCATGTTTCTATTCATGAAGCGGGTACACCATCCATGTTTCATCATGAAGCGGGTACACCATCAGTTCCATTCAGAAGCGGGTTCACCACAGTTTCTATTCATGAAAGGGGTTACACATCCATGTTTCCTATTCATTGAAGCGGGTACACCATCCATGTTTCCTATTCATGAAGCGGGTACACCATCCATGTTTTCTATTCATGAAGCGGGTACACCATCATGTTTCCTATTCATGAAGCGGGTACACCGTCCATGTTCCTATTCATGAAGCGGGTTCACCGTCCATGTTTCCTATTCATGAAGCGGGTACACCATCCATGTTTCTATTCATGAAGCGGGTACACCATCCTTTCGTTTATTCATGAAGGGGTACACCATCCATGTTTCCATTCATGAAGCGGGTACACCATCCATGTTTCATCATGAAGCGGGTACACCGTCCATGTTCCTATTCATGAAGCGGGTACACCGTCCATGTTTCTATTCATGAAGCGGGGTACACACGTCATGTTTCCTATTCATGAAGCGGGTACACCGTCCATGTTTCCTATTCATGAAGCGGGTACACCGTCCATGTTTCCTATTCATGAAGCGGGTACACCGTCCATGTTTTCTATTCATGAAGCGGGTACACCGTCCATGTTTCCTATTCATGAAGCGGGTACACAGTCCATTTCTATTCATGAAGCGGGTACACCATCCATGTTTTCTATTCATGAAGCGGGTACACCAGCCATGTTTCTATTCATGAAGCGGGTACCATCCATGTTTCCTATTCATGAAGGGGTACACCGTCCATGTTCTATTCATGAGCGGGTACACCATCAGTTTCCTATCATGAAGCGGGTACACCATCCATGTTTTCTATTCTATGAAGCGGGTACACCATCCATGTTTTTCTATTCATGAAGCGGGTACACCATCCAGTTTCCTATTCATGAAGCGGGTACACCAGTCCATGTTTCTATTCATGAAGCGGGTACACCTCCATGTTTCCTATTCATGAAGCGGGTACACCATCCATGTTTCCTATTCATGAAGCGGGTACACCATCCATGTTTCTATTCAAGAAGCGGTACACCATCCATGTTTCCTATTCATGAAGCGGGTACACCATCCATGTTTCCTATTCATGAAGCGGGTACACCATCCATGTTTCCTATTCATGAAGCGGGTACACCATCCATGTTTCCTATTCATGAAGCGGGTTCACCATCCTTGTTTTCTATTCATGAAGCGGGTACACCATCCATGTTTCTATTCATGAAGCGGGTACACCATCCATGTTTTTATTCATGAAGCGGGTACACCACCATGTTTCCTATTAGAAGCAGGTACACCATCCATGTTTCCTATTCATGAAGCGGGTACACCATCCATGTTCCTATTCATGAAGCGGGTTCACCATCCTTGTTTTCTATTCATGAAGCGGGTACACCATCCATGTTTCCTATTCATGAAGCGGGTACACCATCCATGTTTTCTATTCATGAAGCGGGTACACCATCCATGTTTCTATTATGAAGGGGACCCATCCAGTTTTATTCATGAAGCGGGTACACATCCATGTTTTCTATTCATGAAGCGGGACACCATCCATGTTCCTATTCATGAAGCGGTACACCGTCCATGTTTTCTATTCATGAAGCGGGTACACCGTCCATTTTCCAATTCATTAAAGCATGTACCCATCCATGTTTTCTATCATGAAGGGGTACACCATCCATGTTTCCTATTCATGAAGCGGTACACCATCCATCTTTCCTATTCATGAAGCGGGTACACTATCCATGTTTCTATTCATGAAGCGGGTACACCATCAGTTTCCTTTTCATGAAGGGGTACACCCCATGTTTCCTATTCATGAAGCGGGTACACCGCCATGTTTTCTATTCATGAAGCGGGTACACCGTCCATGTTTTCTATTCATGAAGCGGGTACACCATCCATGTTTCCTATTCATGAAGCTGTACACCATCCTCTTTTCCTATTCATGAAGCGGGTACACCGTCATGTTTTCTATCATGAAGCGGGTACACCGTCCATGTTTTCTATTCATGAAGCGGGTACACCATCCATGTTTTCTATTCATGAAGCGGGTACACCGTCCTGTTTCCTATTCATGAAGCGGGTACACCATCCATGTTTTCTATTCATGAAGCGGGGTACACCGTCCATGGTTTCTATTCATGAAGCGGGTACACATCCATGTTCCTATCAGAGCGGGACACCATCCGTGTTTTCATTCATGAAGCGGGTACACCATCCAATTTTCCTATTCATGAAGCGGGTACACCATCCATGTTTCCTATTCATGAAGCGGGTACACCATCCATGTTTCTATTCATGAAGGGGTACACCATCCATGTTTCCTATTCATGAAGCGGTACACCATCCATGTTTTACTATTCATGAACGGGTACACATCCATGTTTCTATTCATGAAGCGGGTACACCATCCATGTTTTCTATTCATGAAGCGGGTACACATCCATGTTTTTATTCATGAAGCGGGTACACCGTCCATGTTTCTATTCATGAAGCGGGTACACCATCCATTGTTTCTATTCATGAAGCGGGTACACCATCCATGTTTCCTATTCATGAAGCGGGTACACATCCATTTTTCTATTCATGAAGCGGGTACACCATCCATGTTTTATTCATGAAGCGGAGGTACACCATCCATGTTTTCTATTCATAAGGGGTACACCATCCATGTTTTCTATTCATGAAGCGGGTACACCGTCCATGTTTTCTATTCATGAAGCGGGTACACCATCATGTTTTTCTATTCATGAAGCGGGTACACCGTCCATGTTTTCTATTCATGAAGCGGGTACACCATCCATGTTTCCTATTCATAAAGCATGTACACCATCCATCTTTCCTATTCATGAAGCGGGTACACCGTCCAGTTTTATTCATGAAGCGGGTACACCGTCCATGTTTTCTATTCATGAAGCGGGTACACCATCCATGTTTCCTATTCATGAAGCGGGTACACCATCCTTGTTTCCTATTCATGAAGCGGGTACACCATCCAGTTTCCTATTCAAGAAGCGGGTACACCATCCATGTTTCCTATTCATGAAGTGGGTACACCATCCATGTTTCCTATTCATGAAGCGGGTGCACCATCCATTTTTCCTATTCATGAAGCGGGTACACATCCATGTTTTCTATTCATGAAGCGGGTACACCATCCATGTTTCTATTCATGAAGCGGGTACACCATCCATGTTTTTATTCATGAAGCGGGTACACCATCCATTTTTCCTATTCATGAAGCGGGTACACTATCCATGTTTTCTATTCATGAAGCGGGTACACCATCCATGTTTTCATTCATGAAGCGGGTACACCGTCCATGTTTTCTATTCATGAAGCGGGTACACCATCCATGTTTTCTATTCATGAAGCGGGTACACCATCCATGTTTTCTATTCATGAAGCGGGTACACCATCCATGTTTTCTATTCATGAAGCGGGTACACCATCCATGTTTTCTATTCATGAAGCGGGTACACCATCCATGTTTCTATTCATGAAGCGGGTACACCGTCCATGTTTTCTATTCATGAAGCGGGTACACCATCCATGTTTCTATTCATGAAGCGGGTACACCATCCATGTTTTCATTCATAAGCGGGTACACCGTCCATGTTTTCTATCATGAAGCGGGTACACCGTCCATGTTTCTATTCATGAAGCGGGTACACCATCCATGTTTTCTATTCACGAAGCGGGTACACCAGCCATGTTTCCTATTCATGAAGCGGGTACACCATCCATGTTTTCTATTCATGAAGGGGTACACCATCCATGTTTTCTATTCATGAAGCGGGTACACCATCCATGTTTCCTATTCATGAAGCGGGTACACCATCCATGTTTCCTAGAGCTTAGTTCAGTTCTAGCTAGACCACTGTTTCTCATATTTTCAGATTCGCTTTTGTCTGGGGACGTGCCGCTGGATTGGAAAAAAGCCAATGTAATACCAATATTCAAAAAAGGTAGTTGTTCACAGCCTGGTAACTATAGACCTGTAAGCCTAACATCAGTGGTAGGGAAGGTGATGGAAACTTTGTTAAGGGATCATATCCTTGACTTTGTCTCCAGAGATCATCTTATAGTCGTAGTCAGCATGGATTTATAAGAAATAGATCATGCCAGACAAATTTAAATCTAAAAGGGAATAAAAATGTTGTCTCCAGAGATCATCTTATTAGTAGTAGTCAGCATGGATTTATAAGAAATAGATCATGCCAGACAAATTTAAATCGACAGTGCGTTCTCAGCCAGTGGCCGCAGATTTACTAGGTTCAGAGTGGTTTTACCATTACACAGACTGAACGTGAACATTCTCCTACATATGAGCTCAAGGCAAGTGTCCCAAAGTGGCTTAAACCTCGAGGTGTGGAAGGCAACGCAAATGGGCTTTTAGATGCTCATCTAAAACAGACAATCAGGTCACACATGGTGTTGTATACTTTGATGATGATAAGAACACCTACAGTGTTCGTATTTTTGAGGAGATGCGCCCCACAAAAAAGGTCTCAGTCTGGCCTGTTGGTCTGGTTGGGGGACTGAGTATGAGGGGCCACTTGTAAAGAATGGCCGAGTGGGTGGATTTGATAACTGTTGGACAAATCATCGCCCATTCCCCACATATGGCAGGATTTTGCATTGTCCTGTCACTGCTGCTGTCACATTTCGTGGTCAATTTGCCCCAATGCAGAAAGAGGGTTCCTGGAAAGCGTTTTACGTAAAGTTGGTATACAGTTGGAGATCTTGCGAAACCACGTCAGAAGAGACTGTACAAAGGTCTGGTATGTGTCATACCCGTACTCCCCGAGAAACCAAACTAAACCGAAGTTTATTTAGAGAAACAGGGGAGAGGCTCAGCATTAATTGTATGTTATGATTTCATTCACGGCCGCATTGGATTCACCTCAAAGAAAGTGACCCCTACTGTAAAACTGTCATTTATGTGAATACCCATAATCTGTACCCTGTAAAGATGCATCAAGACTGTTATTTGCCCTGTAAAGCTGATATCATTTCTACTTGAGAGATTACAATTAGTGTAACTATTTAATGTAACATTTTATATGTATTATTAAACTTGTTACTTCTAACTTTATTGTATATTTAACATGTGGTTTTTCATTAGGAATAAATAAAGCTCTTAACAACCCTTTTTAGTTTGTTTTTTTCTCCAACTGGTCAAAGACTTTCTAGCTAGGCTTGTAAATGGATCTAGAAAATTGCAGTACAAAACCAGAGCAGAATTTACATATAATCAAATCTAGAACAACAGATTTTATCAATGTAAATATAAGCTACACATGTATTGGGATTGGGGATTGTATATTTGTAATGAGTTTATGAGGGATAACAGATACTACTATATTTCTTCTATCTTTATACTCCTGAAGTGTCTGTCTAACATAACATGAGTAAACGTCGAATTAGTGGCGTCTTTATACACACCTCCAATCAGCTCCCTAATGAAGTGTATCTATGTGAGAGCGCTGTTAATCACAAGACGGCAATGTATGGGATAGTATAGTATAGTATAGTATTGAGGTTGAATAAAGACAACGCTCATCCAGTCCTAAACCCATCTACAATATCCTTCATTTCCGCCTGTAACGTGTTAATCCAGAGGAAGGCAAAAAAACCCCACCAAATTTATGAAGGGGGAAAAAATTCCTCCTGCCTCCAATGGCAATCGGCCGAAATCCTTTCCTGGACAACTCTACTTTATGTTCGCAATACCTAGAACTTGCAACATTCCTTGTTTGCAGAAGAAAACTCATCCAGCTTCTTTATTAAAACTGACCAATGAACACCTGCCATAACAACGTCCACTGGAAGACAGTTCCATAGCTTTACCGTTCTCACAGTGGACAAAACCTTTACCAGCTCTTACTTTATGTATCAATCCCAGTAAGTTTGTAAACATTCTTGTTTGTAGAACTCATCCAGTTTTTATAACTGACCAATAACCTGCCATAACAACGTCCACTGGAAGACAGTTCCATAGCCTTTACCGTTCTCACAGTGACAAACCCTTCTCAACTCTACTTATGTATCAATCCAGAACTTGTAAATTCCTGTGTTTTGTAGAAACTCATTCCAGCTTTTTTAAATGACCAATGAACCTGCCATTCAAACGTCCACTGGAAGACATGTCCATAGCTTTACCGTTCTCACAGTGACAAATCTTTCCCAACTCTACTTATGTATCAATCTAATATGATAACATTCTGTTTGCAGAGAAACTAATCCAGCTTTTTTTTTAAAACTGACCAATGAACTGCCATTACGAAGTCCCACCACTGGAAGACGTTCCATAGCCACGTTCCACAGATGAAAAAAAACCCTTTCCCAACTATCTACTTATGTATCAATCCCAGAACTTGGAACATTCTTGTTGTGACAGAAACTCACCAGCTTTTTTTTTTTTTTGAAACTGACCAATGCCCACCTGCCATTACAACGTCCACTGGAAGACAGTTCCATAGCCTTACGTTCTCACAGTGAACAAACCCTTCCGAGCTGTGAAGCCTTAACCTTTTCTTCAAGTCTTAAGGATGTCCTCGAGTCCTTGACATTTTTCTCTGGTGCACAACTGTCCCAGAGTGTTGTGTATGGCCCGTTGTATTTACTACACAGTAATTCATATCCCCACGCTCGCCTTTCTCAGCGTACATAATTGGACTTTTCCAAGTCTACTTCAATTCAAGCTCCCCCAATCCCTTATTAATTTAGTTGTCCCTTTCTGAACCCTTTCCATTTCAAAGATTCCTTTTGTACACAGGATTCCAAATTGCACTGCATATTTCCCAAATGAGGCCTTCACCAATGCTTTGTAAAGAGGAGAGATTACATTTTCCTCCCTTGAATCCATACCTCGCTTTATACAAGACAATACCATGCGGCTCTGGAGGTGCTGCGCTGGCACTGCTTGCTACCTTTAAGTTTGTTATCACCAAAACTCCAGATCCCTTTCTACCACAGGGATTCAACTTAACACAGAGACTTATAGTATAAAAGTAGCACAAGTATTTAAGTCCCAAAATGCATCACCTTACATTTATCAACATTGAATTATTATCCTGCCACTTAGCAGGCACAATGTGATAATCTATCTAAGGATCCCTCTGCAAACGATTGCACATCCTCTTGAAGTTTTAATGGTCGACAAAATGTTTTGTGTCTCAGCAAACACAGAAACCTTGCTGACAATAACCACTTTCAAATATTAATAAAATAGATTAAATGAAGCGGCCCAACACAGAAACCCTTGTGGGCCCCCTTAGCACTTTAGTCCATAGAGATTTAAGCCACCATTAAACAACCTATGCTTGTGACTATATTCTTTACATTACCATTTTCTATCCATGTAACAAATGTGACTCCCCAGACCAACGACCTTAGCTTATTCATTAGTCGTCCTATGGGGAATGTATCAAAAGCCTTTTGCCCAAATCCAAGTAAAATACAGGGTATAACGGTTGGACTAGATGGACATTATGTCTTTAACACACCCTCCAACATAGTACTAGTAACGTTCGACTTTTGGAATGGGTATAACATTGGGTCTAAGTTGGACATAGATGGAACTATGTCCTTTATACAACCACTCAGTCTCTGCATCATCATGAGGAAGGGTTTCCCCATAAATGCAGAGACTGACAGTGTTCGAGCACACCATATGTACATAGTACAGTAGAGTCTCTGGGAAGGTGTAACCAGGGCAATGTATAAGTATGAGGGGATTAATCCCCACCTTTACTATTAACGTTATTGGCGAAAACTGTGATTCTAAAGAGAGGAAAGTCGTTTATGCGGGGGGGGGATTATAACATTATGCCATTAGAGGGGAGCTTGCTCGGGATGGGCGAATGAATTTCTTGATTAATAAGAAACGTTACCCCGCACAAAGGCATGATAAATATTGAACACTTAACTCGTTTTTAACTTCAAGCCTAAAGTTTCTCCCCTCCGTAGTTACCTGTTTTTGACGTGGTACATCTTTTCCACATTGGTAAATCCTCCCTTTAAACCATGGGGGGGTGTAAATTAAAGGTGGGAGCCCACTTTTCTTTCATGCTTGCTGTCAATGTTATTCTTGTTATGCGTGCCATCGCGGTCAAACCGCCTTATATTTCACCTTGCTTAGGGGGGTTGGTGTGGGGTGTTTTTTTGGAAATGGGAATTTCCACCTGTTAGATTCCCCCCCCTCATTTATGTATATATTTGCCGCTATCGGTGTCACACTTATCAGAATGCCCTCGTGTTAAAGTGCTACCACCTGCACTAAGTAACGATAAAGGTTTGTATGAGTTACTTCCGGAGGAAAGTAAAAGGTGAATTTGTTTTCTTTTTTGACCAGCGGGCTCAATGCCCCCCCCGCCCAACAAGGCGGTGAGCGGTGTGCCGCGTTCATCATAAAAGCCGCTGACATGTAAACCAAAGAAAAATTCGCCCCCACCACAACATACACCCGCCCCCCCCACCCTGGGACCGCCGTAGAGGCCCCCAGCCGGATCCCAATTACAGGTCCGATGAGGGGATTTAACGAGCCCGGTGATTAAATTGTTCCCGTGCCCTCCCCCTTTGGGATGGATAGCCATTACCAGGAAAAGTTCTTTAAAATATGGGGACTATTCATTACTGAAACATTGGGTAAAAAAACAAATGTTAAGGATTTATTTTTTGAAAAACCATCCCGATTGACGTCTTTTTTTGCCCCCCCGTCACAATCATTATGAAAAAAACACACCAAATTTGGTGTGAAGCGCCCCCACTATACCCCCATACAACCTCAAAAACCACTACAACTCCCAATGAATTGGGACGTCTAGTCCCTTTGACAAAGTACATTACGTTGCGGATATAACACCCCTTGAACGATACAGGTGTTTGTTTTTTTTCGTGACCAAAATTTCAAGACATGTGTATTGAGATAACGAAATCTTAAATCAATGGTCGACACAACAGATTGTCGATTCTAGAGCAAGAAATAATAAAACTCAAGTCTAATTTAGCGCCTGAATTTTCACCAGTTTACCATCTATTTGCCTTTTTTCCAATACAGATATTGTCCCCCCCCCAAGGAAATAGTCATTTCTATTGAGGCTTCCCTTTTTATCCATCTAATTATCATCTCACAAACTAAGACACTTTAAAATGTTATTATAATCATCCGGGAAAATTGTAATGTCATAAAATAAATTCTGGGAAAACCCAAAGAAATGGCTGGTGGGTAATATTGGTTTCATCTGGCCCGAACTTGAAAATTGTATCAAGATTGAAATAAGGAAGACCAACTAACTGATAAAAAACAACTTACGAGCATCAGACAACCCACACCCCACTCCTCCTTTTAACAGGAACAGCACCACTCAACGTCTGAATACACAGCGCTAAGAAAGGGCAGGTAATGACTAATAAGCATGAAAGGCAGGGGGTCTTTCCGTTCCCTTACTGTCACACCACCACCTCAAATTCTCAAATCTATGTATCTACTAACACAATCCACAAGAATAAAACGATACCCCCAGGGAAGGAGGACCATAGATATGCGCAATGGTAAGATCCCCGAAAAAATTAGCCAGCAACGACTTGTTAAATTGGTAAATTAAGACATCATGTGAAAACACCGAACCCTCATATGTCAGAGACACCATGAGGTGCGTGCTAGAATTGAATCCCTTTCCAAGAAAACATACAAAATATGGTACGGCCAGATGTGGAATTCACTGTATACCTCCTCGAAACATCAGCATGGCATGCAGCAGTTTAACAATTCTAGAAAATTGACGCCATGGAAGCCATTGAAAAAAAACGATACTTGAATTTCTTCACTTTGTCGGACTCTATAAGCTTTATTTTCAACAAACAAAACTTCTTGCAGATAGGGGTACTGCAATGGGCACTTCCTGTGCGACCACCTATGCCAATTATTCTGGGACATGGGAGAGAACAAGTTTCTGTTAACAAAAATGATTATCTATCAGGACGATATAGACTACTATGGATAAGATTTATTGATGATATCTTTATGCTGTGGATGGTTCCCAAAACCACACATACAGGAAGTTTTTGAACAACAACCAAAAACAATACATAGTGAATATTCAGATTAACGTCCATGGTAGATGATCAAAGAATCGATCTTAAAGGAATCGCCATCTTTAAAAAAAGATTGCATTCTGCATACGAACTATATTGTCGTAAGAGCACAAGCACTAATGTCCCTGCACGCCAAAAGCTTCCCATCCTCCCCCGTGATCGTTCCCTTCTCCGGTGCCTTCCTCTTCGGTTCGGCCGTCCTGTTCGCTTCCGGCCTTTTTCGGAAGCGCTCTGGCCCGCCATAACGCTTTCCCCCCCGCGGGTCTTCGGCCCTCTGCCTCGCGCTTCCCCCTGATCGTCCGGCTCTCTTTGGCCCTCCCGCCTCGCCCCCCCCGCTGGGCTCGTCCGGTTTCCCCTCCCTTTCCTCGTCTCCCGCCCTGCGCCCGCCTCGTCTCCTTGCCTCTTTGGCCCTGGCCCTCCCTTCGTCCCCTCCCTTCCGCCCCGTTTGTTGTGCCTCCTCCCCCCCCCCCCTGTCTTCCTCTTGCCTCCTGGTCTTTGCTCTCTGTGTCCCTTTCCGTTCCCCCTCCCCCCTTTTCTCCTTCTTGCCTCCCCCCTTCGGCGCCCTTCCCCCCTACTTCTTTGTGCTCTTTCTTTCTGCCCTCGTTGGTCTTCTGGTGTGGTCTCCATTCCCTCCACCCCCCCAACCCCCGAACCATAAAAGGAGAAAACAATTCTGCACGAACCCTCCGGATGAACGGTAAAGAAACCAAAGAAAACCAAAAGCGGTGACAGCAGAACTAGCTGCCAAATCTTATGGGTGTGTGTGTACCAGCCTGTGAAAGAACAGAAGCAGACATTATGGTCAAACAGGACAAGAACTGAGGTTCATAACCTTCAAGTCGAGACCCCACAGCAGATGACATGCCGAAAAAGACCAAAGCTAAGCGCAGTTACTACAAATGAATCCGGTAGTTTTCGAGTAGTCAAACACCGACTAGAAAAACCAAGGAGCCTAACCCTAGAGACAAAGCAGGACACTAATACGTACAAAGAAGAAAACGAAAAGAACATTCACAGACACGCGGGAAACGACTCAGACGAGGACACCGAGCATGAACTATGATTGGACACAGGATCTCAGGGACCTAGGAGAGGGGGAAATTAAATGGAGGAAAACTTGCAGGTGTTATGACAAATCGTTGTCAGGTACAGACGGGAGACAATGTTGGACTTTTGAAAGATAACGTAAGTAGAATTAAAGGGATCATACTCTAAACAAACTTAATTTTCAAAAAATACCTTAAATACACAGCAAGATCCCACTGCTTCAAACTTTTTCCATTTAAATCTGAGCTGAAGTCCTGAAAATCATCATTTTAATCACAGCATTTACAGGGAAAGAACCTGTCACTCCAAAAGTAGAAATTATAATATGTCCCTCCCGACCTCTTATAGCATCTTATCGGCTGCCAGCACACTTTCTGCAACAATTAAGAGAATCAGCAAGAGAAAAGAGGCAGGGGGGGAGGGGGAGATGTAAAGCAGAGCAGTGTCCATGGTGAGGCTGTGCCGAACTTATAAGTGTCGCAGACATACAAGGAGGCGTGAGTAAAGGAGGTGGGGTAATTAGGAGCACTCACTAAACATTAATACATTAATGACAAAGCAAGCACAGATAATATACCATTTACTTCTCTCAAATTGTAGTTTCAGATAATGTAAAGTTGTTTCAGTGGTATAGTGACCCTTTAAGCCAGAACAGAAATTGATATTTTTTCATTTTATTATACATCAGAAATGTTATGTAAGTCAGTACTAAAATAAAGCATGTTACTGACGTTAATAAAATGGTTCAACTTTATCAGGCAGAGCATGAATCACAGGCAGTTTGTTTCACTTTTGAAGGGCACTGAGAATGAACTAACTGACATACGTCTAGGCTTTGTCCCCACTTATCATTAGAATTTTTGGACTGGGAATGTGGACTTTCTGTTTTTATTTTTCTACATTACCAAATGATAGGATGTTAATATTTAAAGTAAATAAGTAACAGAAAGAGAAATAATTGTCTCTTTTCAGTGGTAGACTGTTATTTATTGGGTGAAGCTTTTGTTCTTAATAATTAGACTAGTCCAAGCTAATCACAGTTATTAGAAGAAACTAGTTGGTACAAAAAGAAAATGTGGCATTACTTTAATCACAATGATGGCTACAAAGAGTCTTTCTAGTATGTGCAATATTAGAATGAGGGTGTTAGAATAGAGAAACCACCTGGACACACCTAAACTTAAACAATAGACAAATAGTTTCCTGCACAGTGGGATGGGATTATGTTAATTCCCATTCAGCCTCGTTATGTAAATTGATCAATTACACATGTCTCAAAGCATTTAAACTAGGGAAGTCCTCAGTCTTCAGTTAAAATGTGGAAGACATGGAGAAGTTGTGGACCAATTTCTGATTTCCAGGACAAGTCCAGTTGAATGGAAAACTGCCTTGTAGATAATAAAAATGCGTCTGAAGCTCGAAAACCTTTTCTTTTCTACTTTGTGATTTCCAGTACCTGCCTGTTATATGTGATATTACAAGTGGGAAGCATGTGACTGTACATCTCACTATGGCCAACAGCAATTCACATGAAGGATGAAGGATTAACGATTCTATAATGAACAGATTAACCCTCAAGGGGAAAAAGACTTGCTATATATGGTACGACTACTCGCCCTCACCAGCGGGCAGACTACACGTCTCTCCCAGACCTGCTTTTAGTTCCTTCTCTCATTGGATGGTGAAGGACGAAGTACACCAGTGCAGCTATGCCTAGTGGAGATTTACTTAGTCAGAGTGGTTTACATTACATCACTTGAATGTACAATCTCTACAATGAAGCTCCAAGGAAGTGATCCAAACTGGCTTAAACCTGAGGGTGGAGAACGCAATGAGGCTTTAAGAGGCTACAGCTAAACAGACAATCGGATCACACTGGTGTTGTATACTTTGCTGTGATGACAACAGTACAGTGTTCGTATTTTTGAGGAGATGCGCCCCACAAAAAAGGTCTCAGTCTGGCCTGTTGGTCTGTGTGGGGGACTGAGGTATGAGGGGCCACTTGTAAAGAAGGCCGAGTGGTTGGATTTCATACTGCTGTTAAAATACAAGCACCCATTCCCCATTGATATGGCAGGATTTGCAGTGTCCCTGTCACTGCTGCTGTCACATTCTGAGGCTCAATTTGACCCCAATGCAGAAAGGGGTTCCTGGAAAGCAGTTTACTAGGACAGTTGGTATCAGTTGGAGATTAGAAACCCCGTGCGACGACTGTAGTTCTACACGGTCTGGGTCGGATATTGCGCCTACCGCGTAGTTGGCACTGAAACACCCAACGTCATGAACAGAATCCATATGCACGGGTTATTCGCGTTAGGTATTACTGCTGTACAGACGGCCACAACAGGGGTGGAGAGGGCTCAGACATTCATGTATTGGTCTGAGTTTCGTTACGGAGCCAGATTGTGCGAGACGTTGATCCGCGCCGGAGGGGCATACCGCAGAGAGCAGACCACCCTCCAGCCTGCACCCCTCCTCTTCTACTTCACACACGCGAAGAGAGAGATCTCACCTTGCAAAGCCAGTGGACGTCTACGCTGATACCCACGGGTGCATGCACCCAAGATGGCCCCCCCACGTTCACCCCGGTACCATGTTCTTGCATGGTCATACAGTGTGCATATCTGATTCTACTTTGATGCATGATTTACAATAGTGCGACATGTCATACTATTAACGTGACACTTAAACGATTAACAAGTTGTATTTACAATATGTTGGGTTTCTTAAATCAACGGCTGTTTTTTTGAAAATTGTATCCACTGAGTTAGGCCATGGGTGAAGGCGGGTTTTATTTGTTTCTTATCGGACATATCAAGGTCTGTAAAACACGCCTCTTACCAAATCCCCTTTTTAGTTTGTGTGTTTTCTCCAACGGTTCAAAGACTTCTATCTAGGCTTGAAATGGATCTAGAACACTTGCAGTTTACAGAAAACCAGACGAGAATTTTACATCCGTTTGGGTCCCCCCCGCATTCTCGGACACTAGCAGTAGCTTCATCATGTAGATGAGGGGTGCAGTAGAACAGCTACAGGCCATGGGAACTTGGGAATTGGGCCAAGTGGCTCGCCTGGATACTCACATCCTACCACCATGATATTCCCGTTCCCCCAGACCCCTGCACATAGGATAATCAGATACTGTATGTATGTTTCTTTCGTTAACCCTAATGTCTGTCTACAGTTACATAGTAACATCAATTTGTCTTTATACTACACAACACTTGAGAGAAGGGCTAGACTGTCCGAAAATGGTGTAGCGTGTGCACAATAAATGCCATTTGCTTATAGGCACTAAAGGTGGGGTGTCTGAGAGTTTTGGTTGCCTCTTTACTACACACTTTTATTTTGTGAATTTATGTCCAGGAACAGACCTCGGGGAACCAAAAGACTATGGAGATTAGGTGGTGAACTAAATTGCATTTATGTCTTTATACTACCTCCAATACTATGTATTGAAACTGTTATACAGGACATTATGGGTAGGGTATAAAGGTTGTTTTTTGTTTTTGTTGGACTAGATGGATGTATGGTCTTTATAAGTTTTCACTCACAATAACTATGTTACAGTAAACTGTTAGACAGACATATGTGGTAGCGCGTTATAAAGGTTGGACTAGATGGATGTATGTCTGTATACAACTCCAATACTATGTTACTATGTAACTGTAGATACAGACATTATGGTAGGGTTTATAAGGTTGGACTAGAGTGACGTATGTTCAAATTCATATTTTTATGTAAACTGGATACCAAATTATCGTGTAAGGGTAGTCAAGTTGACATACTGTCAAACTCATACTATGTATTACTGATTTACTATAGAAGATCTCCCAGGGTAGGGTATAAAGGTTTGGACTAGCATGGATGTATGGTCTTATCCAACCTCACAATACTATGTAATACTAGGTAAACTGTTAGAAGACATATGGGGTAGAGGTGTAAAGCGTGTGTGACTAGATGGACTATGTTGAGTTTAACACCCCAATCATATGTATATACTGTTATACAGACATTATAGTAGGCTGTAAAGGTTGGACTAGATGGACGTTATGTCTTTAATTCAACACTCAATCTACTACTATTGTAACATGTTAGTTGGTAATAGGGGACCTATTTTGGTCTGAGTTTTTGTACATCTACTGAGTTGCAAAAAAAATAAACCCAGCAGTAATTTCAAAATAAAAATTGTAATACTAATCTCACAAAATTCTAGATAACAAGAGACTACGAACCATTTAATTTCATTTACAGATTACACATTTAAGGCTTTAAAAATAAAGGACATACAGTAGCTCAATTCTAAATATTTGGAAAGGATTCAGATATACTTACATGTAAATTTCTTAAGGTGTTTTCCAGACTGCTACAAAATGGAAATCATATTTTTTACTAGAGGTTTGTTGTAGTTACAAAATGAGTTTAGTTAAAATTAACAGAAGAAAAAAGAAAATCTTTGCAACCCACATTATCCAAAGAAAAAACTTTCAGGTTGGGCAATGTGGCGTATGTATTGGTTTATACAGGTCATCTTACATATATACATTTGGGATGATGGATCCTGATTGAACGTCCCCTATCCTCTCTAAACTGTACATAAATTCACGAGAATGTGATGGGACTTTCTGTTTTTTATTTACTTCTCTACATACAGAAAGAAAGAGAAAGAAACAAAATTTTGTCCTCTTTTCAGGGTAGATTGTTAGTTATTGGGGTGAAGCTTTTGTCTTCTTAATTAAATTAGAAACTCCTACTCCACAGCTTAATCACAGTTTCTAGAAGAAAACTAGTTGGTCATATGATAAGAAATGAAATGTTGGCATCACTTTAATCAACAAGATGGCTACCAAGTAGATCTTTCTAGATGTGCTCAAAATATTAATGCGAATTAGATATGTTAGAATAGAGAAACACACCGGTACACACCTTAATCTTAAACAATAGCAACTAAGTTTCACTGCACAGTGGTGGGCGAGGATATGTTGAATTGGATCATTCAGGCCTCTAGTTATGTAAATGATCAATATCACATTGTCTCAAAGCATATTTGAAATACTGGAGAATGTTCCCAAGTATAGTTAAACTGTGATGGAAGACATTTGGAAAGAGTTGTGGACCAATTCGATTCATAGGCAAAGTGATGGAAATGCCTGTTTAGATAAGATAACACATAGATTGAAAGGCTCACAAACCTTTTTCCTGGCCATCCCCAGGCAGCACACAAAGGGTTAACTCCCTACTAGCTGAGGCAGAAGAAAACAGACACTCCCAATCATTATAAATAGTCGCCTCCTCCGCAGTTACCATGAGTCTCCAAGCCTTTCGGTCAGTTACCTTTCTCTGATCGAGGTCTGAGCTATTGTGATGGCCTCTGCGCCCTCTCTAAATGGAGGTCCGTCTGCAAGATCCCCCTCAATAGTGGCCAATGGCCAGCACATCTGGGTTTTTCGTTCTTAATTCTGGCGTGGTGCGCAAGTTGAGGCCAGATGACCTCACTTGCGCTTGCGGTTGGGAGTTTTTAAATCCGCTAGGGACTCTCTCAGGTCTGAGAGTTGTTTCTGACAGCTGTTCACACGTGTTTTGGGTTTAGGCTCCTAGGGCTTTCTGGCTGCGACAGATGGATTAAGAATCAGAGGGAGGTGTTGAAAGCTGCAGTGAATTTCCAAGAGGCCTCTCAGCTGAAAAGAGGTAAAATAAACGTTTCAGCCGGAGTCTCATGTTTGGAGACGGCCCTACGGCAAAGGGCAAGGAAGTATCGCAACGGAATAGAACTGTAGTTGTATAAGATATGAAACTCCTACTTAACAAGGACAAGCGTCCAATATACTGGTGCAAGAACTCTATTCAAGAGTGTTGGGGAGAAACCTAATCTAAGGTTCATGGCGAGAAGGCTATTTATTATTCGGTTGTAACATATAGAGTGGCAAAGGGATTCAAATGTACAAATCAACAGTCTTGGCCCTCGATACATCTCATAATTCAAGGCATCCGGAGACTGACCATCACGAAGACTTAAGGTTCTCATCTTCCCCTGATGATGAACAACAAGAGTTGTCCATCAAGAAGTAGTATATCTAGAAGAACTGCTCTATCCATGGATGATGATTTGGACATTACATCGACGCATGGAATCCGAATTAATAACATTTTATTTACAGCAGTGCAGGCTGTTTCAGGCGCAGTGCAGAGCTTCTGTGTCGGTTAATAAGTTCATGAGTTTTTGGTTGACAAGCTTGAGGAAGACATTTTGGAGGAGTAGATAGGACAGACGTCTTCACTCCTTATCGAAATCCCGTTGGCAAACCAAAGGCTTTGGGTAGAAAAACAGCAGCCACTTTATAAAAGCCAGGCCTGGAGAGACTAGCTCTCTGATCAGCTAGAAGACTCTTGGTTGAGAGGTGGTGCGGATACACTGAAAAAATACCATTGCCTAGTCGGCCTTTCAAGGGAAAAAAAGCTCTTTGGGAGCTCCTTGGATGAAATATATATTATTAAATGGACGCTGGTGTAACAGACGCTCTTCTTTTCTTTCTAAAGGAAACACAAAAGAAAAGAGAACTTTATAGAAGACAAGCTGGTTCCATTCCCGAAAGATCAAATAGGCCTTAGGGTAGGGAGTTTTCCTGAACTACCAACTGGAAGGAATCTTGAACGTTATCTTTTTTTCAGGGCCAGGAATTTGGGGGAATGCCAAATATTCCCCAAGATGCCAAGAGCAAGCCAGATGATGATGGAGGCCTCCTTTGGCCCGTGTTGGACCATGCGTATATTGGACGCTAATGCCTCTCAGATTGGGGAAGCACTTTTACTCTTAGGAGGTAGATTAAAACAAAGATATATAGGATGCTGGGTCAAAATAATCGTTAGCCCAAGGGTATGCAAGCCTGGAATTCCATGATGCCCAAAACCAAATCATAATGTCTTATGCAACAGTGATTCCCGCCAATCCGGATAAGGAAAACCTTCCTTTTTCAGCAACAATATATCCATCCATGTTTTCATTTCATGAAGCAGGATACAACATCATGTTTTCATTCTCATGAAGCGGGTCCACCACCATGTTTCTATTTCATGAAGCGGGTACACAATCCATGTTTTCTATTAAGAGCCGGGTACACCATCCATGTTTTCTATTCATGAAAGCGGGTACACCATCCATGTTTTCGATCATGAAGCAGGGTACTAGGCTTAACGACTCCAATGTTTCTATTCATGAAGCAGGTACACCATCCATGTTGTCTATTCATAAAGCGGGTACACCATCCATGTTCCCTTCAGGAAGCGGGTACCGCCCGCTGATGCAACAAATTTTTCAATCCCCTCTGTTTTCTATTGTTTCATTTTTAGCCATTTGAAGGGTATGTTATTGAATTTCCATGGTGATACACATTTAGATGACATTCTACCAACCCATTTTTGCCAGTCATGCTTTTCGGTAACCCTCGACTGAGGCTGACGATTTTCGAAAAACCCTCGAACCTATTGTTCGGTAACCCTTAAATGTAATGGTCGTTTTCGGTAACTCTCAAACTTATCGTTCATTTTTGGTAACCCCTTAAAATTTAGCTGGTGATTTTTGGTAACCCTCAAATGTATCGTTTGGTAACCCTTGAATGTAGTGGTTGATTTATGTAATCCTCAAACTTATTGTTTGGTTTCAGTAACCCCCGAATGTAGCTTTTGTTTCCGGAAACCCTAAAATTGGCCGTAACACTTGTATTTAGCATGTGAAAAACCCAACAATTGTGGGGAAGGAAGTGTTTAAACATGTTTTAGTGACAGGTGCATGTTCCCCAGACCATTTTCCAGGTGCTACAGCCATTTAAAGTAAGTTACCATTTTTATTTTAACTGTTATTCAGCTCAACTTTCCAAGCTAATTGTCTTCCATAGACTATAATGGGTAGTATCCGAACTTCTGAACTACCGAACTTTTCCTGAGGTTGGGTAGTTTGGAAATGAACTGAACTTCAATAAGTTTGGCCATCTCTAACAGTGGCAATCACATTCATGAAAGCAGAAAACTGGAAGATACAAAACGCTGTCAAATCACGTTAAAAATTTTTTTTTTTGTTTTAACCAAAAAAAGGATTGATTCAGAATGTGTGTTTTTATTAGATCCGGACTTCTTGTATATATTAATGAAGGTGGATGTCAATGCTGGTGGGGTTTGTGGAGTACGATCACTGTAATGAAGGGATTACCACTTGAGTGGCCATACGAGACTAAACATGACATCGCAATACATAAGAACATGGAGATTCAGAATAGGGATGGGTTTCTCTGTAAGTTGTTAAAGTAAACTGAAAAAAACCAACGAAGAACTTTTGCCCAAGGCTTCATGCTTCAATAAGGGTCCAGGTCAGGCTTTGTGAGTCCCATAAAAGGGCTTAAAAGCAGTAGCAACTTTCTGATGTGCCTTCATTAAAGAAGTTGGGCGGATATGCCCAGCAATAATATCCCCTGGGATAAAGTATTGGGAAAGGTGTCCCGTTTCCAGACAACTGTAACAGAAGAATTGAGGACAAAGTTTGTCTTTTCTGTTTAGCTGTGGATTGGAGACTTGTGAGGTCCCGTCACCCGCACAGCGACTCAGGTTTGTACACAGAATTAACTAAGATTTACAAATTACAGAGGAACTGGCAAGGCAACGTGACAATAATAAACGGGACAACAGGGAGTGATTTCTTATTGATGGTACATGGACGCTTACAAACCTGGACTGAAAGGGGGCAAACTTGCAGGTGTTACCGACAAGCAGATGGTTCTCCAGCTACGACGGGAGACGATGTTGGCTTTGAAAGATAACCTAAGTCAGAATTAAAGGGTATCTATACTCGAAAAAAAGAATTTTCAAATTTTATACTTTACATACAGCAGATTCCACTGTTCAACAACTTTTTTCCGAAATTTTTTAATCTGAGTGTAGAATCCTGAGAAATCATCATTTTAATCCCCAGCATTTACAGGGAAAGACTCGTCACTCCGAAGTAGAATTGTTTGTAATATGTCCATCCCTGACCTCTTACTATCTTTATCTGCCTGCCAGCACACTTTCTGCAACAATTAGAGAATCAGCAGAGAAAAGAAGGCAGGGGGAGAGGTGTGTAAGCAGAGCAGTGTCCATGGTGAGGCTGTGCAGAACTTATAAGTGTGCCAGACACTACAAGGAGGCAGTAAGTAAGAAGGGTGGGGTATTAGGAGCACTCACTAAACATAATACATCAATGACAAAGCAACACACAGTATATATACCATTTTACTTCTCTCAAATTGTAGTTTCAGATAATGTAAAGTTGTTTCAGTGAGTATAGTGACCCTTAAGCCAGAACAGAAATTGATATTTTTTCATTTTATATACATCAAGAAATGTTATGTAAGTCAGTATTAAAATTAGGCATGTTACTAATGTTAATAAAATGGTTCACTTTATCATGGCAAGAGCATTGAATCACAGGCAGTTTGTTTCACTTTTGAAGGAGCATGAGACTGAACATACTGACATACGTCTAGGCTTTGTCCCCACTTATCAATAGAATTTTTGGACTGGGAATGTGGACTTCTGTTTTTTCTATTTTCACATTACACAAATGATAGGATGTAATATTTAAAAGTAAATAAGTAACAGAAAGAGAAATGAATTGTCCTCTTTTCAGTGGTAGAACTGTTATTTATTGGGTGAAGCCTTGTGTCTTAATAAATTAGAAATCTATCCAAGCTTTATCACAGTTATTAGAAGAAACTAGTTGGTACAAAAAGAAAATGTTGGCATTACTTAATCACAATGATGGCTACAAAGTAGATCTTTCTAGTATGTGCAATATTTAGAATGAGGGTGTTAGAATAGAGAAACCCACCTGGAACACCTAAAACTTAAACAATAGACAATAAGTTTCACTGCACAGTGGGATGGGGATTATGTTAATTTGCCCATTCAGGCCTCTTAGTTATGAAATTGATCAATTATCACATGTCTCAAAGCATTAAATACTGGGGAATGTCCCTAGTCTTCAGTTAAATGTGGAAGACATTTGGAAGAGTTGTGGACCAATTTCTGATTTCCAGGACAAGTCCAGTTGATATTGGAAAACTGCCTTGTAGATAATAAAACATGCGTCTGAAGCTCAGAAACCTTTTTCTTTTCTACTTTGTGATTTCCAGTACCTGCCTGTTATATGTGATATTACAAGTGGGAAGCCATGTGACTGTACATCTCACCTATGGCCAAACAGCAATTCACATGAAAGGATGAAGGATTACATTCTAATGAACAGGATTAACCTCAAGGGGAAAAAGACTTGCCTATCATTATGTGGTAACACCGACCATTCCGCCCTCACCAGCGGGCAGAACTTACACCTCTCTCCCAGACCTTGCTTTTAGTTCCTTCTCTTCATTGGATTGTGGTAGAAGACTCGACAGTGCGTTCTCAGCAGTGCAGATCAGCAGAGTTACCTCGGCGACTGTGTAGCTGTTTTCGATTCAGATCAGTCAGGCTATGTCGTTCTGACGATGAATTACGTACACTCACTGAATGTACAAACATCTCCTACAATGAAGCTCAAGGCAAGTGATCCAAACTGGCTTAAACCTCGAGGTGTGGAGCAACGCAATGAGGCTTTAAGATGGCTACAGCTAAACAGACAATCGGATCACACTGGTGTTGTATACTTTGCTGATGATGACAACACGTACAGTGTTCGTATTTTTGAGGAGATGCGCCCCACAAAAAAGGTCTCAGTCTGGCCTGTTGGTTTGGTTGGGGGACTGAGGTATGAGGGGCCACTTGTAAAGAATGGCCAGGTGGTTGGATTTCATACTGCTTGGAAAATACATCGCCCATTCCCCATTGATATGGCAGGATTTGCAGTGTCCCTGTCACTGCTGCTGTCACATTCTGAGGCTCAATTTGACCCCAATGCAGAAAGAGGGTTCCTGGAAAGCAGTTTACTAGGACAGTTGGTATCAGTTGGAGATCTAGAACCACGTGCAGACGACTGTACAAAGGTCTGGGTATGGCATACCCGTACTGAGAAACCCAAACTCAAACAAGAAGTTTATTTAGAGAAACAGGGGAGAGGCTCAGACATTAATGTATTGGTATGATTTCTTACGGCCAGCATTGGATTCAACCTCAAAGAAAAGTGACACCCTACTGTAAAACTGTCATTTATGTGAATACCCATAATCTGTACCCTGAAAAAGTGCATCAAGAACTGGTATTTGCCCATGTGAAGTGATATCATTTCTACTTTGAGAGATTACAATAGTGTAAACTATTTAATGTAACATTTAATGTATTAAACTTGTTCACTTCATAACTTTATTGTATATTTAACATGTGGTATTTCTATTAGGAAATAAATAAAGCTCTTAACAACCCTTTTTATTTGTTTTTTCTCCAATGGTCAAAGACTTTCTAGCTAGGCTTGTAAATGGATCTAGGACACTTGCAGTACAAAACCAGAGCAGAATTTACATAATAATCAATCTAGAACACAGTATTTTATCAATGTAAATAGTATAGCTACACATGTATTGGGATTGGGATTTTATATTTGTATTGGAGTTATAGAAGAGTCGGATGCTACATTTTCTTTTTTCCCTAATGTCTGTCTAGCAGTTACATACCGTATATACTCGAGTATAAGTCGAGGTACCTATTTTTACCTGAAAAATTAGTAAAAACTGATTGACTCGAGTATAAGTCGAAATTATCACCATTACTGCAAACCTGTAATTAGCGAAAGTGATTAGAAAATGAACAAGAATAAAGAGGAGGTCCATGGTTTTTTCTTTTCAAATAAAAACAACCTGTTTTGTACCGGTACCGTATATGCATCAAGCAACATCAGGTACCACAAACATACTGATACCCTTAAAACTATGTAGGAACATCTACAATACGGTACATATCGTAACTACGGTAAACTAGTACTAGCAAAAAAAAGCATGGTAGTCCAATGGCTTAAACAGCAATATGAAAACATATTTAAAATCCTTCAAAGTCGGATTCCTCATCATCAGTTTGTGCAAAACAGTGCCTCAAATTCAGTGGTGTAATGTCATCTCATAGACATTATCATCACCATCATCAATATCTCCATCATCTTCATCACTGCTGCTGTTGCTGTACCATCCATGGCAATACTTATACCGCATTTCTGAAAAGCACGTTGGATGATGTCTTCTGGAAAGTCCTCCACATGCATCTCGTACCCACTTTTCTACTAATTCTATGTCAGGCTTCATAAGATTTCCACCTTTTGTCAATTTGGCTTGACCTGATGACATCCATTGTGCCACATTTTTGCACACGGTCTTTATAAGGTTTGTTTTATGACACATCCAAGGGCTGTAAAATAGATGTTAGCCCACCTGGAATAACAGCCAAAGTGGGGTTGAAATGACTTAGCCATTGATTTGACATCCTCACATATATGGGCTCTAAACATATCCCAAACTAGCAAGAGGGTTTATTCTTTAAGGCCACTCCTGGTCGTCCATTCCAAATCTATTCTAGCCATTTTTGTTCCTTGTTCATCCATCCAGCCTTTAACATGTGGACGGACCGTGATTCGCGGGAGAGGATTTGTCATTTTTAGGTAAGGTCTTCCTTTTAAATATAATAACAGGCCGCAGCTTGACTCCATTGGCCAAACATGCCAGAACCACTGTGAAATGATTATATATTATATTTTTCATTCCCTGTTGTTGAAAGGAAAATAGTTTTTTCTCCCAAGGATGTCACGGCCCTGTCGCTTCAAAGATCAAAAGTCATTGCAGTTTCATCCACATTCCCAACACTTCCAAGGTCATAATTATAAAGCTTTCTTTGTTTTATAATGAATTGATGGAATGACAGGACCTTTTCTTCCAATTCTGTGGCAGCTTTTGGGGAAATCTTCGTTCTCTGGCGCAAAGCAAAAGTTCCAAACCGATTCATGAAGCGGGTGCACCATCCATGTTTCCTATTCATGTAGCGGGTACACCATCCATGTTTTCTATTCATGAAGCGGGGTACACATCCATGTTTCCTATTCATGAAGCGGGTACCATCCTCAGTTTCCTATTCATGAAGCGGGTACACCACCATGTTTTCTATTCATGAAGCGGGTACACCATCCATGTTTCCTATTCATGAAGCGGGTACACCGTCCATGTTTTCTATTCATGAAGCGGGTACACCATCCATGTTTCCTATTCATGAAGCGGGTACACCGTCCATGTTTTCTATTCATGAAGCGGGTACACCATCCATGTTTTCCTATTCATGAAGCGGGTACCACGTCAATTTTCTATTCATGAAGCGGGTACACCATCCATGTTTCCTATTCATGAAGCGGGTTCACCATCCATGTCCTATTCATGAAGGGGTACACCATCCATGTTTCCTATTCATGAAGCGGGTACACCATCCATGTTTCCTATTCATGAAGCGGGTACACCATCCATGTTTCTATTCATGAAGGGGTACACATCCATGTTTCATTTCATGAAGCGGGTACACCTCCATGTTTCCTATTCATGAAGCGGGTTCACCGTCCATGTTTCCTATTCATGAGGGGTACACCATCCATGTTTTCTATTCATGAAGCGGGTACACCTCCATGTTTCCTATTCTGAAGCGGACACCCATCCTGTTTCTATTCATGACGGGTACACCTCCATTTCTATTCAAAGCGGGTACACCTCCATGTGTTCCTATTCATGAAGGGTACACCGTCCATACCATGTTTCTATCATGAAGCGGGTACACCGTCCAGTTTTCCTATTCATGAAGCGGGTACACCGTCCATGTTTCTATTCATGAAGCGGGGTACACCGTCCATGTTTCCTATTCATGAAGCGGGTACACCGTCCCTGTTTCTATCATGAAGCGGGTACACCGTCATGTTTCCTATTCATGAAGCGGGTACACCTCCATGTTTCTATTCATGAAGCGGTACACCATCCATGTTTTCTATTCATGAAGCGGGTACACCGTCCATGTTTTCTATTCATGAAGCGGGTACACCATCCATGTTTCCTATTCATGAAGCGGGTACACCGTCCATGTTTCCTATTCATGTAGCGGGTACACCATCCATGTTTCCTATTCATGAAGCGGGTACACCATCCATGTTTTCTATTCATGAAGCGGGTACACCGTCCATGTTTTCTATTCATGAAGCGGGTACACCGTCCATGTTTCCTATTCATAAAGCGGTACACCGTCATGTTTCCTATTCATGAGCGGGTACACCGTCCATGTTTCCTATTCATGAAGCGGGTACACCATCCTGTTTCCTATTCATGAAGCGGGTACACCCTCCATGTTTCCTATTAAGAAGCGGTACAACCATCCATGTTTCCTATTCATGAGCGGGTTCACCATCCATGTTTCCTATCAGAAGCGGTACCCATCCATTTTTCTATTCATGAAGCGGGTACACCATCCATGTTTCCTATTCATGAAGCGGGTTCACCATCTGTTGTTTCTATTCATGAAGCGGGTACACCATCCATTTTCCTATTCATGAAGCGGGTACACACATCCATGTTTTCTATTCATGAAGCGGGTACACCATCATGTTTCCTATTCAGAAGCGGGTACACCATCCATGTTTCCTATTCATGAAGCGGGTACACCATCCATGTTTCCTATTCATGAAGCGGGTTCACCATCCTGTTTCTATTCATGAAGCGGGGCACCATCCAGTTCCTATTCATGAAGGGGTACACCGTCCATTTTTCTATTCATGAAGCGGGTACACACATCCATGTTTCCTATTCATGAAGCGGGGTACACCATCCATGTTTTCTATTCATGAAGCGGGTACACCATCCATTTTCTATTCATGAAGCGGGTACACCATCCATGTTTCCTATTCATGAAGGGTACACCGTCCATGTTTTCTATTCATGAAGCGGGTACACCGTCCATCTTTCCATTCATAAGCGTACACCATCCTGTTTTCTATTCATGAGCGGGTACACCATCCATGTTTCCTATTCATGAAGCAGGTACACCATCCATTTTCCATTCATGAAGCGGGTACACATCCATGTTTTCATTCATGAAGCGGGTACACCATCCATGTTTCCTTTTCATGAAGCGGGTACACCATCCATGTTCCTATTCATGAAGCGGGTGGGTACACCGTCCATGTTTCTATTCATGAAGCGGGTACACCGTCCATGTTTTTATTCATGGAGCGGGTACACATCCATGTTTCCTATTCATAAAGGCATGTACACACCATCCATTTTCCTATTCATGAAGCGGGTACACCGTCCATGTTTCATTCATGAAGCGGGTACACCGTCCATGTTTCTATTCATGAAGCGGGGTACACCATCCATGTTTCCTATTCATGAAGCGGGTACACCGTCCATGTTTCCTATTCATGAAGCGGTACACCGCTCCATGTTTTCTATTCATGAAGCGGGTACCACGTCCAGTTTTCCATTCATGAAGCGGGTACACCATCCATGTTCCTATTCATGAAGCGGGTCACCATCCGTTTTCTATTCATGAAGCGGGTACACCATCCATTTCCTATATGAAGGGGTACACCATCCATGTTTCTATCATGAAGCGGGTACACCATCAGTTTTCTATTCATGAAGGGGTACACCATCCATGTTTCCTATTCATGAAGCGGGTACACCCATCCATTTTTCTATTCATGAAGCGGGGTACACCTCCATGTTTTCTATTCATGAAGCGGGTACACCATCCATGTTTCTATTCATGAAGCGGGTACACCATCCATGTTTTCTATTCATGAAGCGGGTACACCGTCCATGTTTTCTATTCATGAAGCGGGTACACCATCCATGTTTTCTATTCATGAAGCGGGTACAACATCCATGTTTTCTATTCATGAAGCGGGTACACCATCCATGTTTTCTATTCATGAAGCGGGTACACCATCCATGTTTTCTATTCATGAAGCGGTACACCATCCATGTTTTTCTATTCATTAGCGGGTACACCATCCATGTTTCTATTCATGAAGCGGGTACACCGTCCATGTTTCTATTCATGAAGGGGTACACCCATCCATGTTTTCTATTCATGAAGCGGGTACAGTCCATGTTTTCTATTCATGAAGCGGGTACACCATCCATGTTTCCTATTCATAAAGCTGTACACCATCCATTTCCTATTCATGAAGCGGGTACACCCGTCCATGTTTTCTATTCATGAAGCGGGTACACCGTCCATGTTTTTATTCATGAAGCGGGTACACCATCCATGTTCTATTCATGAAGGGGTACACATCCTTGTTCCTATTCAAAGCGGGTACACTCCATGTTTCATTCAAGAAGGGTACACCATCCATGTTTCCTATTCATGAAGCGGGTACACCATCCATGTTTCCTATTCATGAAGGGGTACACCATCCATTTTTCCTATTCATGAAGCGGGTACACTCCATGTTTTATTCATGAAGCGGGTACACCATCCATGTTTTCTATTCATGAAGCGGGTACACCATCCATGTTTCTATTCATGAAGCGGGTACACCATCCATGTTTTCCTATTCATGAGCGGGTACACTCCATGTTTTCTATTCATGAAGCGGGTACACCATCCAGTTTCTATCATGAAGCGGGTACACCGTCCATGTTTCTATTCATGAAGCGGGTACACCATCCATGTTTCTATTCATGAAGCGGGTACACCATCCATGTTTCTATTCATGAAGCGGGTACACCATCCATGTTTCCTATTCCTGAAGCGGGTACACCATCCATGTTTTTTATTCATGAAGCGGGTACACCGTCCATGTTTTCTATTCATGAGCGGGTACCATCCATGTTTCCTATTCATAAAGCGTACACCATCCATTTTCCTATTCATGAAGCGGGTACACCGTCCATGTTTTTCTATTCATGAAGCGGGTACACCGTCCAGTTTTCTATTCATGAAGCGGGTACACCATCCATGTTTCCTATTCATGAACGGGTACAACAGTCCATGTTTCCTATTCATGAAGCGGTACACCGTCCATGTTTTCTATTCATGAAGCGGGTACACCGTCCATGTTTCCTATTCATGAAGCGGGTACACCATCCATGTTTTATTCATGAAGCGGGTACACCATCTGTTTTCTATTCATGAAGCGGGTACACCATCATTTTCTATTCATGAAGGGGTACACCATCCATGTTTCCTATTCATGAAGCGGGTACACCATCCATGTTTTTATTCATGAAGGGGTACAACATCCATGTTTCCTATTCATGAAGCGGGTACACCATCCATGTTTCCTATTCATGAAGCGGGTACAACATCCAGTTTTCTATTCATGAAGCGGGTACACCATCCATTTTTCTATTCATGAAGCGGGTACACCATCCATGTTTTCTATTCATGAAGCGGGTACCACGTCATGTTTTCTATTCATGAAGCGGGTACACCATCCATGTTTTCTATTCATGAAGCGGGTACACCATCCATGTTTTTATTCATGAAGCGGGTACACCATCCATGTTTCTATTCATGAGCGGGTACACATCCATGTTTTCATTCATGAAGCGGTACCATCCATGTTTTCATTCATTAAGCGGGTACAACATCCATGTTTTCTATTCATGAAGCGGGTACACCGTCCATGTTTTCTATTCATGAAGCGGGTTCACCATCCATGTTTTCTATTCATGAGAGGGTACACCCGTCCATGTTCTATTCATGAAGCGGGTACACCATCCATGTTTTCTATTCATGAAGCGGGTACACCATCCATGTTTTCTATTCATGAAGCGGTACACATCCATGTTTCTATTCATAAGCGGTACACCATCCATGTTTTCTATTCATGAAGCGGGTACACCGTCCATGTTTTATCATGAAGCGGGTACACCATCCATGTTTTCTATTCATGAAGCGGGTACACCGTCCATGTTTTCTATTCATGAAGCGGTACACCATCATGTTTCTATTCATAAGCTGTACACCATCCATTTTCTATTCATGAAGCGGGTACACCGTCCATGTTTTCTATTCATGAAGCGGGTACACCGTCCATGTTTCTATTCATGAAGCGGGTACACCATCCATGTTTCCATTCATGAAGCGGGTACACCATCCATTGTTTCCTATTCATGAAGCGGGTACACCATCCATGTTTCCTATTCATGAAGTGGGTACACCATCCATGTTTTCTATTCATGAAGTGGGTACACCATCCATGTTTTCTATTCATGAAGCGGGTACACCGTCCATGTTTCCTATTCATGAAGCGGGTACACATCCATGTTTTCTATTCATGAAGCGGGTGCACCATCCATGTTTTTCTATTCATGAAGCGGGTACACCATCCATGTTTTTACTTCATGAAGCGGGTACACCATCCATTTTTCTATTCATGAAGCGGGTACACCATCCATTGTTTCTATTCATGAAGCGGGTACCACATCCATGTTTTCTATTCATGAAGCGGGTACACCCTCCATGTTTTTATTCATGAAGCGGGTACACCGTCCATGTTTTCTATTCATGAACAGGGTACACATCCATGTTTTCTATTCATGAAGCGGGTACACCATCCATGTTTCCTATTCATGAAGCGGGTACACCGTCCATGTTTTCTATTCATGAAGCGGGTACACAGTCCATGTTTTTATTCATGAAGCGGGTACACCATCCATGTTTCCTATTCATAAAGCATGTACACCATCCATCTTTCCTATTCATGAAGCGGGTACACCGTCCATGTTTTCTATTCATGAAGCGGGTACACCTCCATGTTTTCTATTCATGAAGCGGGTACACCATCCATGTTTCCTATTCATGAAGGGTACACCGTCCATGTTTCCTATTCATGAAGCGGTACACCTCCATGTTTTCTATTCATGAAGCGGGTACACCGTCCATTTCCTATTCATGAAGCGGGGGACACCATCCATGTTTCTATTCATGAAGCGGGTACACCATCCATGTTTTCTATTCATGAAGCGGGTACACCATCCATTTTCTATTCATGAAGCGGGTACACCATCCATGTTTCTATTCATGAAGCGGGTACACCATCCATGTTTTCTATTCATGAAGCGGGTACACCATCCATGTTTTCTATTCATGAAGCGGGTACACCATCCATGTTTTCTATTCATGAAGCGGTACCCATCATGTTTTTATCAGAAGCGGGTACACCATCCATGTTTTCTATTCATGAAGCGGGTACACCATCCATGTTTTCTATTCATGAAGCGGGTACACCGTCCATGTTTCTATTCATGAAGCGGGTACACCGTCCATGTTTTCTATTCATGAAGCGGGTACACCGTCCATGTTTTCTATTCATGAAGCGGGTACACCGTCCATGTTTTCTATTCATGAAGCGGGTACACCATCCATGTTTTCTATTCACGAAGCGGGTACACCAGCCATGTTTCCTATTCATGAAGCGGGTACACCATCCATGTTTTCTATTCATGAAGCGGGTACACCATCCATGTTTTCTATTCATGAAGCGGGTACACCATCCATGTTTCCTATTCATGAAGCGGGTACACCATCCATGTTTCCTAGAGCTTAGTTTCAGTTCTAGCTAGACCACTGTTTCTCATATTTTCAGATTCGCTTTTGTCTGGGGACGTGCCGCTGGATTGGAAAAAAAGCCAATGTAATACCAATATTCAAAAAAGGTAGTTGTTCACAGCCTGGTAACTATAGACCTGTAAGCCTAACATCAGTGGTAGGGAAGGTGATGGAAACTTTGTTAAGGGATCATATCCTTGACTTTGTCTCCAGAGATATCTTATTTAGTAGTAGTCAGCATGGATTATAAGAAATAGATCATGCCAGACAAATTTAAATCTAAAAGGGAATAAAAATGTGGTTATTAAGCCCATAAGGGTGGGGCTGTGGTAGTCCTGGGGAAGGAACAATATGTACAGATGATTGTAACATTATCGAATGATGGTAAAACATATAGAGTCCTCCATGGAAGTCCTTTGGATGACATAAAAAGGGAACTAAAAGCTATACTAATTGAGGCTTTAGAAAAACAAATAATAGATGGTCCATTATTACAATATTTACTCCCAGAACATCCTATCACACCGGTGATATATGCCCTACCCAAAATTCATAAAAATGTGGAAGCCCCCCCCCCGGGACAACCCATTGTGGTGGGAGTGGGGTCCGTCCTGTTGCCAAGTTTCTAGATAAAATCCTTAGACCACATATAGAGAATCATAAATCCTTCATTCGAGATACAAATGATGTTTTAAATAAGATTAAAGGCCAAATCTTCAAAGGAGAGGAAGTATATATTCTGTCCATGGACATAGAAAGCTTGTATCAAATATACCTCATGAATGAGGTCTTATGGCAGTAGAGAAATGTATATTGCAAGATTTGTCGTTAGATGGTACACAATGTAACCTGATTATGAAACTGCTAAATGTGGTACTGAGAAGAAATTATTTTTTATTTCAGGATACCTTTTATGAACAAATAAATGGGACCGCGATGGGTTCAAATGTAGCTCCTACATACGTGAACATTTACGTCAATAACTTTGAACAGCAATATGTGTATACTAACAGTGAATTTAAACAACACTGTAAGCTCTGGTATCGTTATATAGACGATGTGTTCGCATTGTGGGAAGGCCCTTATGAATCCTTAAAAAACTTTCATGAGAGCCTTAATAATCTTGGTGTTTCAAAATTTACGATGGAAGTAGATAAAAGATCAATTTCCTTTCAATTTGCGAGAGTAAGGATTGTGACAGATGAAGGGGTATTAGACCGAAGGTTGGATGAAATGGAACAGCAGAACATTTTAATAAGGAGGGCCATGCAGTTTCACAAGTTAGGTTTCAGGTGTTGGAATTTGTCCCAAAAAGAAGGAGAGGTGGAGATAGGAAAAGGGATCTTCTAATTAGTAAAGCAAGATGGATTAGAAAACTCGATAGTCTCCAACCCAAAGGTTTGAATAAAGAATATAATGTGAGGTCTCTGGTATGATATGTTTTTAACTGGTTTTGTTACATTGTATTTAAAGGGCAATTATAGTGAGAAAATTGTTTTTTTTTAATTTCTTCTAATATATACTATGTCATCCCAACCACCAGGGTACCTTTAGTTTCTTTAAATTCTTCATAATCCCCGAGATATAAGCCTTTGAATATGCTGTGATTTGTAGGAGCTGCTACACCTCATCTGTCACTCAAAGGCACACACCCACACAATCCAAAGCTCCCATGCAGTACTGTCACACACTCTCTCACCCACACTATATGTACCATGTGCAACATATAGTCAAATGCTGTAGTGCTAAACACAATCAATAAACCATTAACCCAGCAATATGAGCATAACACACTATAAAACAGCCCCTCCCCCCAAAAAACAAAATCTTATATACATACAAAACCAGTGACTCAAATGGAACACTAATACAGTATATATAATACAGTAATACAGACTATATACCAAACAAGACATACAGTGCAATCTATGAAATATATAGACTAAAGCAACTGAAATGTAACAGGATAACAAGCAGTGTCACTGTGTTTGTGAAGGTCTCTTACTACAAGCTGCTGTTACACTGACTCTTGTCTTCAGTGATTATGATCTCAGCTAAGCAGGGGGAGATATATGAACTTTAGGTAAAAAATAAATAACAATTAGCAAAGTTAGAGAACAGGCAGAGTTCAGTAACTTACTTGTAAAGAATCTCAGCAGTACTTGTCCACCTCTCTCTTTATCCCACACTTTGATTGCTTGCAGTCTAGCTCTGGAAGGGAGGGGTCAACAGGATGTCAGCACTTCATTTAAAGTCCTTTCAACTGACAATGCTCGGACTCTGTATACAGCCCGTCACTGCTTGAGGGGGAGTAGACAGAGAGGGGAGGGGGACTACACAGCTTGGTACAAACTTCTGCCAGTGTGAAGAAACGAAGCCACACAGAAACATGAAAGTAAGGCAGCTTATACTAAGTGATCTATACATTGTATACAGACAAAGTTTTTTTTTCACTATAGTTGCCCTTTAAAGAAAATGTTTTTAGTATTTTTATTACTATGTTACATTTTTATGGCCACTAGAGGGCACACAATGAATGGATACAAAAGGAAACACTTGCATGACGTTCTTGTTAGCTTGACAAAGGACCTGGGAGGTCCGAAACGTTGCATATCTAGTTCTGTGAAATTTAGCCATTGAGAGTGGCAGAAAATGTAATAAGCTTTTAAACCAATTAGAAATAAATTATATGTTTTAATGAGTGCTGCCCATTTGGAACTTTCCAAATGGGCAGTACAATAGGTGAAGCTATAGAGCATGCACCATTTTTGAAACCCAGAGGAGCGTGTGCTGGTGTTGGAAACTTTGGATTGGGAAATGTGTCCCTTTCCAGACAAACTGTAACAAGAAGAATTGCGTCGAATTATGTCTTTATACAACCTCCAATACTATGTTACTATGTAGCTGCTATACAGACATTATGGGTATAGTATAGTATAGTATAGTATTTGAGGTTGAATAAAGACAAGCAAAAATAATAAAACTCAAGTCTAAATTTAGGCCTGAATTTTCACATTTTACCTCTATCTTTGCTTTTTTCAATACAGTATGTCAAAATATCATTTCTATGGGCTTTCCTTTTTATCCATCTAATTTATCAATCTCACAAAATAAAGCACTTAAAGACATAAAATCATGGAAAGATATCATAATAAAACCTTCTGACAAAGGAGGTAATATAGTGGATAATGCACCCCCAACTGTAAATTATAAGGATATTGGAAGTCACAGAGGAGTTCCGTGAACATATAAAAGTACGAGGCCGCAGGCCGAGTACCTTTTATACAGGACACGGTACTCCAAGGTGACTTCTAATATCCTTATAATTTACAGTTCGGGTGCATTATTTATTATAACCTACCCCTTTATGTCTTCTGGTTTCCTTCTCCTCCTGGAACTGTAAGATTATAAGACTATAATCTTACAGTTCCTCCTATAGAAATCCACTACAGGGGTAGGTTATATTGTCATCTGGCCCAATGAAATGTATAAGATTGAAATAAGAAGACAACTAACTGATAAAACCACTTACTGTAAGCTATCAGAAAACCCAACCATCTCCTTTTTAAAGGAATACAATAATCTGATAACACAAGCTAAAGAAGATAATCTAATAAGCAATAAAGAGTTTTTCTTTCTTACTGTCACACACCCTCAAATCTCAACTCTGTATCTACTACCCAAAATCCACAAGAATAAAACGATACCCCCAGGGAGACCTATAGTATCTGGCAATGGTAATATCCCCGAAAAAATTAGCAGACTTGTTGATTGTAAATTAAGACATCATGTGAAACACCTGAACTCCTATGTCAGAGACACCATGGAGGTGCTTGCTAGAATTGAATCCCTTCCAATAACCAATACAACAATATTGGTAACGGCAGATGTGGAATCACTGTATACCTCCATCGAACATCAGCATGGCATGGCAGCAGTTAAATATTTCCTAGAAACTGACGCCATGAATCCATTGAAAAAGAAACTATACTTGAATTTTCTTCACTTTGTCCTGACTCATAATCATTTTATTTTCAACAAACAACACTTCTTGCAGATTAGGGGTACTGCCATGGGCACTTCCTGTGCGCCCACCTATGCCAATTTATTCTTGGGACACTGGGAGAAGACCCAAGACTTCTGTTACGAAATGATTATCTATCAGGAATATATACTACTATGGATAAGATTTATTGATGATATCTTTATGCTGTGGGATGGTCCTGAACCAACATTACAGGAGTTTTTGAAAAAAACATAACAATAATTAGTTGAATATCAGATTAACGTCCACGGTAGATTATTTTAGACATCTCCATCTTTAAAAAAGATGGCATTCTGCATACGGACTTATATCGTAAGAGCACAGCGACTAATAGTACCTTGCACGCCAAAAGCTTCCATCATCCCAATGTGATACGTTCCATTCCTACAGGTGAATTCCTTAGGTTAAGACGTAATTGTTCTGATTAGGGAATTTGTAAGAAACGAGCTATGGAACTCAAAGAACGATTCAAACAAAGAGGGTATTCAGGCAATATGATATTAGAGCTCTCAAAACGGATCGTAAGGATCTATTGAGACCTAAGAATAGAACACAAACAGATGATGGATCAGTAAGGTTTATCACTAAATTTAATTCCAGCTATAAAGAAATTGAGAACAGCATCCGTAATAATTGGAATATTCTGACAAGTTAGGCTGGATGCTGGAACAAGGTGCTCGGCTGGGATCTGTAGCGGGATGCTGGAACCAGGTGCTGCTGGGAACTGTAGGCTGAATACTGGAACAGTGCTGGCTGGAACTGTAGGCTGGATGCTGGAACAAGGTGCTGCTGGGATCTGTAGGCTGGATGCTTGGAACAAGGTGCCTGCTGGGATCTGTATGTGGATGCTGGAACAAGGTGCTGCTGGGAACTGTAGGCTGGATGCTGGAACAAGATGCTGCTGGAACTGTAGGCTGGATGCAGGCAAGGTAAGTAACTTGAGCGTAAAGGTAGGTACAGGATCCAAGGTAGGTGAGTACAGGAGCCAGGGATTGCAAACGCTACATCGGGCCACGGGTCCAGGAGGACACCGGCTTTTCAAATTTCACGCCGCCCGCGTGTCGGCGTTGTGACTCATGATGTCAACGACGCCCACCCGGAAGGCAGAGCGGCGCGGGACCGGATCGACAGGTAAGTTCGTGACAGTACCCCCCCACAGGACCCAACGGCCGTTTCCCTGGAAATCCTATGGAAGGCTCTGACTAGACAAGCGTGCAAATCAGAATGTTTAATCCAAGCCCTTTCTTCTGGACCAAAACCTTTCCAGTGGACCAAATACTGAAGAGACCTCCTCAAGATCTAGAGTCCAAGATCTTCTCGACCTCAAACTCCTGCTGACCTCAACGGAAATCGGAACGGGGTAGTAAAGTTGTGGAATACTGATTAGAGCATACTGGTTTGATGAGAGAAATATGAAACACGTTAGGAATCCGCATGCTGGAAGGAAGTTGGAGGCGAACAGCCACTGGGCCATTAATTCCAGGATAGGAAAACGCCAATAAATTTGGGTCCCAGTTTGGAGGAAGGAACCCGTGGTTAACATGAGCAGAGGAGAGCCACACTTTATCTCCGACAGAATAAGCTGGGGGTTCACTATGTCTCCTATCTGCTGCAGTTTTTGTTACCAGAGCAGATTTCTGAAGGCTGATTTCCGTAGCATGCCAGATAGCGCATCTGGGCCGCAGAGTCATTGGCAGCAGGTACTTGTGTGAAAGAAAATCTGAGGAAACATCTAGATTCGTCCCAAAGACACAAAAAAAGGAGATTTCCCAGTAGAACTGAGGTGAATTTTTATGGGCAACTCAGCCCAAGGCAGAAGGTCGGCCCAATCATCCTGAGTATAGGAAATGTATACAACGAAGATATTGTTCCAAAGACTGGTTAGTGCGTTCAGTAGCCCCTTGAACTGTGGTGTGGTAAGCCGAGAGAATTGTAACTTGATTTTCATGGACTATCAAGTGCTCTCCAGATTTGGAAACAAATTGAGAACCCGTTGAAGATGGTAGTTTGGGGAGGGGAACAAAATGGGCCATTTTGCTGAAGCGGTCTACTGTCACCCATATAACCGTGTTTTTCTTGGAAGCGGAAGTTCAACAATAAAGTCCATGGATAGATGGGTCCAAGGTCTGGACGGAATGGGGAGGGGTTGAAGAAGACCACAGGGAGGGTTCTAGAAGATTTGGATTGAGCACAGCTGGTACACCTTGAAAAAAGTCTTTAATATCTTTTTTCATTTTGGGCCACCAAAGGAAACGGGCAGAATATTAAAAGTTTTGTTAACACCGGGATGTCCGGCTGCTTGGAACAGTGATTATGAAGAAGGATAGTTTTCCGAAGTGAAACAGGAACAAAGATTTTGCCAGAGGGTGTGTCAGGAGGAGCAAGTCTTGTGGGCTTGAATCTTGGAACAGAGTTGAGGGGATTAGAGGCCAAGATTTTAGTGGTTGGGATAACGGAGCCCTTATCTTCATTAATACAGTCGGAAGCAACAAATGACTGGAAAGGGCATCGGCTTTTTTGTTTTTGGAACCAGGTTGGTAAGTGATAACAAAGTTGAATCGGGAAAAGAAAAGGACCACCGTGCTTGACGGGGATTTAACCTTTTGAGATTCTGATGTATTTGAGGTTCTTATGGTCGTAAGGATGGTGATAGGTACAGAGGTGCCTTCCAATAGATGACGCACTCCTCGAGGGCCAGTTTATAGCAAGAAGTTCCCTATCCCAACGTCATAGTTCCGCTCGTTGGGTAGAACTTCTTGGAGAAATATGCACAGGGATGGAGTTTCCTTTTAGTGCCCTGTCTCTGGGAAAGGACCGCTCCTGCTCCCAAGTCTGAGGCATCAACTTCGATGTAGAAGGGAAGACTAGGATCTGGTGTTACTAGGACTGGTACATCAGCAAAGGCCTCCTTGAGTCGTTTGAAGGCTTCGAGGGCTGCAGGGGTCCATGAATGAGGCTTACCACCTTTACTGATGAGGGCTAATATGGGAGAATTTTAAAGAGAACCCTTGGATAATTGTCTGTAGTAATTGGCAAAGCCAATGAACCTTTGAATAGTTTTGGTTCCCATAGGAAGAGACCAATCTTGGATGGCTGAAACTTAACAGGATCCATCTGGAACCCTTGCGCAGATACGATGTAGCCTAGGAAGGGTACTTGTGAACACTCAAACATACATTTTTCCAATTTGGCATATAGCCTATTCCCTCTCAGACGTAGTAACACCTGTTTAACATGGAGGCGGTGTGAGGGCAGATCTTGAGAAAAGATTAAATGTCATCTAGATAAACAACTACAAGATTCCCAACATATCCCGGAAAATGTATTTACAAATTCTTGGAACACCCTGGAGCATTACAAAGGCCAAAGGGCATTACGAATATTCGTAGTGACCGTCCCTAGTGTTAAAGCGGTCTTCCACTCGTCACCCTTACGTATACGGATAAGATTGTATGCCCCCGAAGATCCAGTTTGGAAATATTTTAGCCCCTTTTATCTGGTCAAACAGCTCAGAGATGGAGGGAGCGGGTACCGATTCTTTATTGTGATTTTATTTAACCCACGGTAGTTGAACAGGGTCGTAAACCTCTGTCTTTCTTTTCAAAAAAAAAAGAACCCAGCTCCAGCAGGGGAAGTGGAAGGTTGTATAAAACCCCTAGACAAATGTTCAGTAATGTACTCTCTCATGGCTAGAGTTTCAGAGAGACAGTGGGTATATACGTCCCCGAGGAGCATAGTACCTGAGAGAAGATCGATGGGGCAATCGTAGGATCGGTGCGGTGGTAACTCCTCAGCTCGCTTTTTACAAAACCATCAGAGAAATCATGATAACATTCGGGAGATATTTCTCAGATTTATTTCACAGGTAATGGTAGAGCAATAGTAGAAAGGCAATTTTTGAAACGAAAGGACTCCAAGACTTGAGTTCATTGCTAGACCATCTATAACAGGGTTGTGTAGTCTGAGCCATGGAAGTCCGAGAATTGGGGAGGAAGGGCTTTGGATGACCAAAAGATAAATGTTCTTGGTGAAATATGCCAATGCGAAATAGGACTTCCTATGTAGATTTGGAGATGAATTCGAAGCCAAAGGGTTATGTCAATAGCCAGAACTCGAAGAGGTTGCTGCAAGTGAAGGAGAGGAAGCCCCAATTGTGCTGCATATGTAGAATCAATGAAGTTTCCAGCTGCACCAGAATCGACAAAGGCCTGGGAGGAAAAAGTTTTACCATTAAAGGTGATAGTAGCTGGTAGAAAGAGTTTTCAATGGTTAAAATTTTGCAGGAGACTTAATGTTACCTAGAAGGAGCTCCTCCTTAACTGCTAGGGCATAGAGTTTCCCGACTTCTAAATGTGTAACACGCTGGAAATTCATTACATACCCTCAATGGTTAAAAATGAATAGAAACATAATGGTGTCCCCCTTATCAATAGGACAATGGATGGGTACCCGCTTATCAATAGGAAACATGGACGTGTTACCCGCTTTATCAATAGGAAACATGGACGGTGTACCCGCTTTATCAATAGGAAACATGGACGGTGTACCCGCTTTATCAATAGGAACATGGACGGTGTACCCGCTTTATCAGGAAACATGGATGGGTACCGCTTTATCATGGAAACTGGACGGTGTACCCCTTATCATAGAAAACATGGACGGTGTCCCCCTTATCATAGGAAACATGGACTGTGTACCCGCTTTATCATAGGAAACATGGATGTGTACCCCTTATCATAGGAAACTGGATGGTGTACCCGCTTTATCAATAGGAAACATGGACGGTGTACCCGCTCATGATAGAAAACATGAGGTGTACCCGCTTCAATGAATAGAAAACCATGGATGGTGTACCCGCTTCATGAATAGGAACACAGATGGTGTACCCCTTCATAATGAAACATGGATGGTGTACAGCTTCATGACTAGGAAACATGGATGGTGTACCGCTTCATGAATAGGAAACATGGATGGTGTACCCGCTTCATGAATAGGAACATGGATGGTGTACCCGCTTCATGATGGAAACATGGATGTGTACCCGCTTCATGAATAGAAACATGGATGGTACCCCTCATGATAGAAAACATGGATGGTGTACCCGCTTCATGAATAGGAAACATGGAGGTGTACCCGCTTCATGAATAGAAACATGGATGGTGTACCCCTTTCATGATAATAAAACATGGATGGTGTACCCGCTTCATGAATAGGAAACATGATGGTGTACCGCTTCATGAATGAAAACATGGATGGTGTACCCGCTTCATGAATAGGAAACATGGATGGTGTACCCGCTTCATGAATAGGAAACATGGATGGTGTACCCGCTTCATGAATAGAAACATGGATGGTGTACCCGCTTCATGAATAGAAAACATGGATGGTGTACCCGCTTCATGAATAAAACATGGATGGTGTACCCGCTTCATGAATAGAAACATGGATGGTGTACCCACTTCATGATAGGAAACATGGATGGTGACCGCTTCATGAATAGAAACATGGATGGTGTACCCCTTCATGAATAGGAAACATGATGGTGTACCCGCTTCATGAATAGAAAACTGGATGGTGTACCCGCTTCATGAATAGAAAACATGGATGGTGTACCAGCTCATGAATAGAAACATGGGGTGTACCAGCTTCATGAATAGGAAACATGGATGGTGTACCCGCTTCATGAATAGGAAACATGATGGTGTACCCGCTTCATGAATAGGAAACATGGATGGTGTACCCGCTTCATGAATAGGAAACATGGATGTGTACCCGCTTATGAATAGAAACATGGAGGTGTACCCGCTTCATGAATAGGAAACTGGACGGTGTACCCTTCTGAATAGAAAACATGGACGGTGTACCCGCTTCATGAATAGGAAACATGGATGGTGTACCGCTTCATGAATAGGAAACATGGATGGTGTACCCGCTTCATGAATAGAAAACATGGATGGTGTACCCGCTTCATGAATAGGAAACATGGATGGTGTACCCGCTTCATGAATAGGAAACATGGATGGTGTACCCGCTTCATGAAGAAACATGGATGGTGTACCCGCTCATGAATAGAAAACATGGATGGTGTACCGCTTCATGAATAGAAACATGGATGGTGTACCCGCTTCATGATAGAAAACATGGATGTGTGACCTTCATGAATAGGAAACATGGATGGTGTACCCGCTCATGAATAGGAAACATGGATGGTGTACCGCTTCATGAATGGAAACATGGATGGTGACCCCTTCATGAATAGAACATGGATGTGTACCGCTTCATGAATAGGAACCATGGATGGTGTACCCGCTTCATGAATAGGAAACAGATGGTGTACCCGCTTCATGAATAGGAAACATGGATGGTGTACCCGCTTCATGAATAGGAAACATGGATGGTGTACCGACCCTTCATGAATAGGAAACATGGATGGTGTACCCGCTTCATGAATAGGAAACATGGATGGTGTACCCGCTTCATGAATAGAAAACATGGATGGTGTACCCGCTTCTTAATAGGAAACTGGATGTACCCCTTCATGAATAGAAAACATGGATGGTGTACCCGCTCAGAATAGGAAACATGGATGTGTACCCGCTTCATGAATAGGAAACATGGATGTGTACCCGCTTCATGAATAGAAAACGGATGGTGTACCCGCTTCATGAATAGAAACATGAGGTGTACCGCTTCATGAATAGGAACATGGATGGTGTACCCTTCATGAATAGGAAACATGGATGGTGTACCGCTTCATGAATAGAAAACATGGATGGTGTACCCGCTTCATAATAGGAAAATGGATGTGTACCGCTTATATAGAACATGAGTGTACCCGCTTCATGATAGAAACATGGACGGTGACCGCTTCATGAATAGGAAACATGGATGGTGTACCCGCTTCATGAATAGAAAACATGGATGGTGTACCCGCTTCATAATAGGAAACATGGATGGTGAACCCCTTCATGAATAGAACATGGATGGTGTCCGCTTCATGAATAGGAAACTGGATGGTGTCACCCGCTTCATGAATAGAGAACAATAATGGTTGTACCCGCTTCTGAATAGAAACATGGATGGTGTACCCGCTTCATGAAATGGAAACATGGATGGTTACCCGCTTCATGAATAGAAAAATGGAGGTGTACCCGCTTCATGAATAGAAACATGGATGGTGTACCCGCTTCATGAATAGAAAACATGGATGGTTACCCGCTTCATGATAGAACATGGACGGTGTACCCGCTTCATGAATAGAAAACATGGATGGTGTACCCGCTTCATGAATAGGAAAACATGGACGGTGTACCCGCTTCATGAATAAAAACATGGACGGTGTACCCGCTTCATGAATAGGAAACATGGACGGTGTACCCGCTTCATGAATAGGAAACATGGACGGTGTACCCGCTTCATGAATAGGAAACATGGACGGTGTACCCGCTTCATGAATAGAAACATGGATGGTGTACCCGCTTCATGAATAGAAACATGGATGGTGTACGCTTCATGAATAGGAAACATGGATGTGTACTGCTTCATGAATAGAAAACTGGTATTTGTACTCTTCATGAATAGGAACATGGATGGTGTACCCGCTTCATGAATAGAAAACATGGAGGGTGTACCGCTTCATGAATAGAAACATGGATGGTGTACCCCTTCATGAATAGGAAACATGGATGGTCCCGCTTCATGAATAGGAAACTGGATGGTGTACGCTTATGAATAGGAAACATGATGGTGTCCCGCTTCATGAATAGAAAACTGGGTGTACCGCTTCATAATAGAAACTGGATGGTGTACCCGCTTCATGAATAGAAAACATGGATGGTGTACCCTCTTCATGAATAGGAAACATGGATGGTGTACCCCTTCATGATAGAAAACATGGATGGTGTACCCGCTTCATGAATAGGAAACATGGATGTGTACCCGCTTCATGATAAGAAAACATGGATGGTGTACCGTGCTTCATGAATAGGAAACATGGATGTGTACCCTTCATGAAATAGAAAACTGGATGGGTACCCGCTTCATGAATAGAAACATGGACTGGTTACCCGCTTCATGAATAGGACGCATGGATGGTGTACCGCTTCATGAATAGAAACATGGATGGTGTCCCCTTCAGAATAGGAAACATGGATGGTGTACCGCTTCATGAATAGAAAACATGGATGGTGTACCCGCTTCATGAATAGAAAACATGGATGGTGTACCGCTTCATGAATAGAAAACATGGACGGTGTACCCGCTTCATGAATAGAAACATGGACGGGTACCCCTTCATGAATAGGAAAATGGACGGTGTACCCGCTTCATGAATAGGAAAACATGGACGGTGTAACCCGCTTCATGAATAGGAAACATGGATGGTGTACCCGCTTCATGAATAGAAACATGGATGGTGTACCCGCTTCATGAATAGGAAACATGGATGGTGTACCCGCTTCATGAATAGAAAACATGGATGGTGTACCCGCTTCATGAATAGGAAACATGGATGGTTGTACCCGCTTCATGAATAGAAAACATGGATGGTGTACCCTCTTCATGAATAAAAAACATGGACGGTGTACCCGCTTCATGAATAGAAAACATGGATGGTGTACTTTCAGGAGAAGATTGTTGACATACTGAAAAAGGGAAGGTTTCTTATCCGGATTGGCGGGAATCACTGTTGCAAAGAAATTATGTTTGGTTGACATCAATAGGAATTCCAGGTGATACCCTTGGGTTACGACTATTTTGACCCAGGCATCCTGTATATACTTTGTTTATACCTCCTGAAGAGTAGAAGTCTTCCACCAACCTGAGAGGCATGGGCAGGCCTCATCTCATTCTGGCTTGTCTTGTTTGGGTAATTTGGCTCCCCCAAATTCCTGGCCCTGAAAAAGGCTAAACTGTCCAGATTTCCAGTTTGTAGTTCTGGAAAATTCCCTACCAGGCCTATATGATCTTTCGGGAATAGGAACCATCTTGTCTTCTAAAAGTTTCTTCTCTTTTCTTTTGTTTCCTTAGAAAGAAAGAAGCTTTTACCTCCAGTTAATTTAAAATTATTTCATCCAAGGTTTCCCAAAGAGCTTTTTTCCTTGAAGGGAGATGGCAAAGGGTATTTTTTGAAGGTGTATCCACAAACCAACCTCTCAACCAGAGAGATCTTCTAGCTGTACAGAGCTATCTCCCAGGCCTGGTCTTTTATTAATTGGCGGCTGTTTTCTAAACCAAGCTTGTTGCCAGACGGGATTTCGATAGAGTGAAGTAAGTCTTCCATCTACTCCTCCAGAAATGTCTTCCTCTAGCTTGTCTAACCAAAAACTCATGAACTTATTAACAGACACAGAGCTACTCTGCCGCCTTACAGCCTGCACCTGCGGTAAATAAAAATGTTATTAAATTCGGATTCCATGCGTCGATGTAATGTCAAATCATCATCTATGGATAGATGCAGTTCTTCTAGATATACTACTCTTGATGGACAACTCTTGTTGTTCATCATCAGGGAAGATGAGAACCTTAAGTCTTCACAAAGCAACAAAACAGGTGGGCAGCCGATATTCTGATTTATAAAACTTCACTTTATTCATCACTTAAAACATCACAATATACATTTAATCGTCCACAGGTAAGTAGTAATGGCAACTAAATAATAGAAGTTGTTTAATATTGAGACTATAGACATTGTTAAATTAGTTATGTAGCTTCTATTTCAATGATACATCATAAATACAATGTAACGAATCCAGCTTGCAACTATTCCATTGCCTAACAATTCTCCATCAATTTATATACAAACTGCTTTTAATCCATTACTCTATATGTTATTGTATATTGTATAGTACAAATCTTCGAGACAATGGAACAACCTATAGATAATAGGAAATAAATGTCCTCATCAGTCACACAAAAACAATTAAGTTCAAAACTCTTTATTTAAACCTCCAGGGATAATGGTTTCTAGGGTATATATCCAATATGTCTCCCTCTTAAGGAGGCTTCATATTTCTACCCCCTTCCTCACAGCCATTTAATATGATCTATAATTTGGAAATTCAAATCATTTCCTGGTAAGTCTCAATAACATGTACTGAAATTGCTGTAGTATGGAAACCCTTAGGAGGTATTTATATGTTCAGCCCTCTTTTATATGCAGGGTGATGGTCTCCCCACATATTGTTTTCCCACACCCCGCAAGTAGAAACCCGTATACGGAATTATTATTATTAGTTGTTGAAAAAAACTCTGGAGTTCTTAAAATATATACACATCTTACACCCTGGTCATCCCACATTTATAACTCCCCTTACAGGTAATCCAGGTGTTTGACCAAGATGGAGGGTCGCAGATTTACCATACTTGGAGAGACAAATAGATCCAATGGTTGATTCCGCTTAAATATCATTTTGGGTCCATTCATTAGTAACAACCCCTAAAACGGATCCATCCTCAGAACTGCCCAATGTTTTTGTATAATTTTCCTTAGAACAATTACTGTCCCTAGAATACTTGGTAATCAAGGGTGGAGTACCACTCTCGTTATAATAATTGGATGGATTCCTTCCACTGCAGCGAGGTTTATCCATAAGGAGTGTAAGGCGGTTGCCCCTACTGCCCTCTCATATGCCCTTCTTATTAACTCTGTCTGGTAACCTCGTTGCAGTAAAGGATCCCAGAATGTCATGGCCTTTTCATTATATTTTCCCACGTAGAACATACCCTCCTATACCTCAAAACTGGTCCATATGGTATGGCCCGTATAACAGTCGGGTGGGGTGCAACTATCTGCCTCAAAAGCGTGTTCCTGGATATTGTTTTGCGATAGATATCGTAGTAAACATAGTTATTCATCACTCTGAATTCTATATCCAGAATTCAATTTTTTCCAGATCTCTATTATCTGAAAAACAATACACCCCACTGGGTCGAATTACAGTAATCCAAAATTTGATCTGCAACCATGGACCCAATGATAAATCATCCAATAATGATTATATCGTCTATATAGCGTAGAACTCGATGATATTATTACTGTATATATTAGAAGAACCAAAAATATATATAGACTCCCAATGTCCCATAAATAAGTTATCATAGGAAGGTGAAAAACATCCCCCCATTGATACTCCTCCTTTTGTAAATAATATGTCCCATTGAATATAAAATAATGGTATTCAATAAATACCGAAGAGCCTCCATAATGAATATTTTTTTACATTAGGATATATATCACTCTGATCTAACCAAAATTGTATGGCTCTTAATCCCAAATCATGGGGTATAGTAGAATATAGGATGCCGCATCCAATGTGACCAGCTGTATGTATCTTCCGGGACATTAGACAATTTGTTAATAATATGGGTAGAATCTCTAATGAATGATGGTAACACACTCCGTCTCACCGGATGCCTTGCATTTTATGAGATGTAGAGGGCCAAGACTGTTGATTTGTACATTTGAATCCCACATTTGAGTGCCACTGCTAGGTTATCCAACCCAGAATACCCAGCCTTCTCACCATGAAAACCTTAGATTTAGGTTCCCAGACTGAGCTGAAGCTGAAGGTCACCTCTTTCTCCCAAAAACTCTTGGATACAGTCCTTGGACAGATGGTTGTCCTTGTAAGTAGAATTGTCATATGCTTTAAACCTATACAGTTCTTTCCTGGGAGACTTCCTGCCCGTTTCCTAAGGCCGCCCCAGGAATGAGAACTCCAGCTGAAAAGTTTAATTTTAACCTCTTTTCACTGATGGGACTCTGGAATTCACTCATCACCTGGGGATGGCCAGGAAAAAGGTTTGTGAGCTTCAGACGCATGTTTTATTATCTACAAGGCAGTTTCCAAATCAACTGGACTTGTCTTGGAAAACAGAAATTGGTCCACAACTCTTCCAAATGTCTTCCACAGTTTAACTGAAGACTAGGGACATTCCCCAGTATTTAAATGCTTTGAGACATGTGCTAATTGATCAATTTATATAACTAGAGACCTGAATGAGCCAATTAACATAATCCCATCCCCACTGTGCAGTGAAATTTATTTGTCTATTGTTTAAGTTTAAGGTGTGTCCAGGAGGGTTTCTCTATTCTAACACCCTCTTTCTAAATATTGCACATACTAGAAAGATCTACTTTGTAGCCATCATTTTGATTAAAGTAATGCCACATTTTCTTTCTTGTACAACTAGTTTTCTAATACTGTGATTAAGCTTGGTGTAGAATTTCTAATTTATTAAGAAGACAAAAGCTTCACCCCAATAAATAACAGGTCTACCACTGAAAAGAGGACAATTCATTTCTCTTTCTGTTACTTATTTACTTTAAATTATTATCATTGTATCATTTGTGTAATGTAGAAAATAAAAAAACAGAGTCTACATCACATTCTACTGAATTTAATGTACAGTTGAGAGGAATAGGTGACGTTCCAATCAGAGATCCATAATGCCCATATGTATAATTGTAAGATGACCTGTATAAACCAAGATAATCATTACAGCCACATTGCCAAACCTAAAGTTTTCTTTTATAATGTTGCAAGATTTGTATTTCTTCTGTAATTTCTAAACTCAGTTTTTAAACTACAACCTCAGTAAAAAATGATTTCATTTTTAACTTGATCCATAGCACCTAAAACGCTAAGAAATTTACATTTAAGATATTCTGAATCTTTTCCAAATATTTAGAATGTAGCTAACTGTATGTCTATTGTTTCAAAGCTTAATGTGTATCTGTAAATTAATTAAAGGTTTAGTAGTCTGCTTTTATCATAGAATTATTTGAGATTAGTATTTAAATTTTATTTTGAAATTATTGTGTTATTTTTTTACAACTCAATATATAAAAAAAGTCAGCACAAAATATCCCTATTACATACTAACTTAGCAATATAGTAATTGAGGTTAAATTTAGACATACGTCCATCTAGTCCAACTTTTACAACCTACCTATAATGTCTGTCTAACAGTAACATAGTAACATAGTATTGGAGGTTGTATAAAGACATATGTCCATCTAGTCTAACCTTTCTATCCTACCCATAATGTCTGTATAACTGTTACATAGTAACATAGTATTGGAGGTTGTATAAAGGCACACGTCCATCCTATTCCACCTTATACCCTACCCTAATGTCTGTATAAACAGTTACATAGTAACATTGAATTGGAGGTTGTATAAGACATAAGTCACATCTATAGCCAACCTTTATACCCTACCCTAATGTCTGTATAACAGTTACATAGTAACATAGTATTGAGGTTGTATAAGAACATACGCCCATCTAGTCCAACCTCTATACCCTACCCATAATTCTTGTATACAGTTACATAGAACATAGTATTGGAGGTTTTAATAAGACATACGTTCCATCTAGTCCAACCTTTACAGATCTATCCATAATGTATGTCTAACGTTACTAGTAACATAGTAATTGGGGTAGGTTTGTATAAAGACACTACGATCCATCTAGTCCAACCTTTATACCTAACCCTCCTATGTCTGTATAACATTTACCTATTACATAGTGTTGGGGTGTATCAAGGGGAGGAGTGAGAGGATATGGGGGAGATGATTGAGATATAAACATTTGAGATGAGAGAGATAGAGGGAGGGAACGAGGAGATATACATTAGAGGGAGGGATGAGATTGAGGAGATAACGAGTGATAGATATGAAGATAGAGAGATATTATGCAAGTTATACAGGGGGGGAGAGGAGATTAGAGATGGAGATTTGAGGGAGATGGAATAGATAGATACGATGAGGATGGAGATTTATTTATGAGAAAGATGGAGATGGGAGATATACATTTATGCCATGCCAATTAGAGGAGGGGATCTCTGATAAGATTACAACATATATATACAACATTTTATTCAAGTATAAATAAACATTGATTGATTACAACAGGAACTCATATTGTGAATAGAGGATCTAAAGAGAAACTTTATTGATAAATATATAATGTGGGGGATTCCAAAATGAAAGCAAATGAGTGGAAGTATAAAGGTAAGTAAGTAGCTTAATATTTATGTATATAAAGATTCCAAACAGATGCCCCTACTTAAAGAATTAGGTTGATTCAATGTGAAGTGTTCACCCGGTTCGCATCAGGACCAGAAGATATGATAATGTAAGTATACCCCACGGTGATATATATTATTTGCATTTATGGAGATTGATTCACAAATAGGCACTATTTGGATTTTTTCGTTAAGGCCCCACGGTGCTAGTGTGTTTCATAAAAAAATCCATTTGGACTCTTTTCTCAAGATCTATGAGCCGATCTTTGATTTTACGGGATGTCATCCCGACGTACATCAAATGGTATGGGCATGTGATGGCGTAAATTACTGATTTGGTCAGACAGTTCGTTGTAAGAGTTATTTCTGTGTGTTTTTCCACATCTGTCCACTATAGAGTCACTCTGAATAGCTCTTTCACACATGCAACAACTGCCACATTTAAAAGTAACTTTTCTTGAGATGAAAGTTTTGGCTGGATACCATCTTGTCCCTTAGGGTAGGAGCCCGTTTTATAAACAAAGCTTGGCTGGGAGGAATTTTGGAAGCTATTGAGTCTATCCAGTGATCCCAGCAGCCCCTTGTTCGGCATCCAGCCTACATTACCCAGCAGCCTCTGTGTCCTGCAATTCCCGGACTATACGCCTCCTCCTAAAGCGTACTTGTAAGTACCGGCCTCCCGCCATTTATTACAGAGACAGAATACAGGGCCATAGAAACTAATGAAAAATACAAACTAATTTGAATAAATTGAAGGAACAACTGGATCAATTCCGCATAATAGTGGAAAGTCGTAAGAGACGGAAGTTTGCTCGCGATGCACAGACTATCTAAGTGGGAAGGTCTATGAGTGGCCGCGAGGAAGGAGAGATGATCGCCCTGCACAAAGGCCTAAGAAGCCGAGGGAACGAAGGGAGGAAATTCAGATACAGACACGTGATACACAGAGATGCTACAGGTCCTACCGGAAAGGGAATGGATTCCTTCGGAGGGGAAAGTGATACTTCAAGCTCAGGTTCCAGTTTTTTAGACCCCAGTCAGAAGTCACAGGAGCCAGAAAGAAAATACGGGGCAACACAGGAGGAGGCACGAGGGACAGACCGAGACGGAGGAATGTGAGATATCGGAGTCGTTGTTGGTGAATATATCCCCATACACGCTAAGGACATTGAAAACCATGTACTCCAAAAAGGTTTGACTTTCTGCCCTACGGCACCTCCTGACTTCTTTGTATTAGACTGTGAACTTCAAAAGTTCTTTAGGAGATAAAACTTAAATCTTTAATCTCTATACATCTTGTGATTTCACCCTTGAAAATGTACCGCAATCTATCAATGTTTATATTAAACCAGTGTGCAATGAAGTAAAATCTTGGGAGGAAAGATATAGGAGAGGTGAATTTAAGGAAAAATATAAGAATTTAACTTACAATGAATAAAAGTCACTCGATAATCTAAAAGGGAATAAAAATGTGGTTATTAAGCCCATAAGGGTGGGGCTGTGGTAGTCCTGGGGAAGGAACAATATGTACAGATGATTGTAACATTATCGAATGATGGTAAAACATATAGAGTCCTCCATGGAAGTCCTTTGGATGACATAATAAGAGAACTAAAAGCTATACTAATTGAGGCTTTAGAAAAACAAATAATAGATGGTCCATTATTACAATATTTACTCCAAGAACATCCTATACACCGGTGATATATGCCCTACCCAAAATTCATAAAAATGTGGAAGCCCCCCCCAGGACGACCCATTGTGGTGGGAGTGGGGTCCGTCCTGTAGCCAAGTTTCTAGATAAAATCCTTAGACCACATATAGAGAATCATAAATCCTTCATTCGAGATAAAGATTTTTTAAATAAGATTAAAGGCCAAATCTTCAATGGAGAGGAAGTATATATTCTGTCCATGGACATAGAAAGCTTGTATCAAATATACCTCAGGAAGGAGGTCTTATGGCAGTAGAGAAATGTATATTGTAAGATTTGTCGTTAGATGGTACACAATGTAACCTGATTATAAAACTGCTAAATGTGGTACTGAGAAGAAATTATTTTTTATTTCAGGATACCTTTTATGAACAAATAAATGGGACCGCGATGGGTTCAAATGTAGCTCCTACATACGCGAACATTTACGTCAATAACTTTGAACAGCAATATGTGTATACTAACAGTGAATTTAAACAACACTGTAAGCTCTGGTATCGTTATATAGACGATGTGTTCGCATTGTGGGAAGGTCCTTATGAATCCTTAAAAAACTTTCATGAGAGCCTTAATAATCTTGGTGTTTCGAAATTTACGATGGAAGTAGATAAAAGATCAATTTCCTTTTTAGATACAAGAGTTACCCTGGAGTCAGGTAAATTGGTCACAGATCTGTTATAAAACCTACAGATAAAAATACCCTCTTTGATTTTCCTCTGCGCATCCGAGACACATAAAATGGGCAATACCCAAGTCACAATTTGCGAGAGTAAGAAGGATTGTTACAGATGAAGTGGTATTAGACCGAAGGTGGATGAAATGGAACAGCAGAACATTTTAATAACGAGGGTCATGCAGTTTCACAAGTTAGGTTTCAGGTGTTGGAATTTGTCCCAAAAAGAAGGAGAGGTGGAGATAGGAAATAGGATCTTCTAATTAGTGAAGCAAGATGGATTAGAAAGCTCGATAGTCTCCAACCCAAAGGTTTGAATAAAGAATATAATGTGAGGTCTCTGGTATGATATATTTTTAACTGGTTTTGTTACATTGTATTTAAAGAAAATGTTTTAGTATTTTTATTACTATGTTACATTTTTATGGCCACTAGAGGGCACACAATGAATGGATACAAAAGGAAACACTTGCATGACGTTCTTGTTAGCTTGACAAAGGACCTTGTGAGGTCCGAAACGTTGCATATCTAGTTCTGTAAATTTAGCCATTGAGAGTGGCAGAAAATGTAATAAGCTTTTAAACCAATTAGAAATAAATATATGTTTTAATGAGTGCTGCCCATTTGGAACTTTCCAAATGGGCAGTACAATAGGTGAAGCTATAGAGCATGCACCATTTTTGAAACCCAGAGGAGCGTGTGCTGGTGTTGGAAACTTTGGATTGGGAAATGTGTCCCTTTCCAGACAAACTGTAACAAGAAGAATTGAGGACAAGTTTGTCTTTTTCTCGTTAGCTGTGGATGGGACTTGTGATGTCCGTGACACAGCCCAGTTACTCATTTTTGTACACAGAATAACTAAAGATTTTACAATTACAGAGGAACTGGCAGCAACGTGACCAATAAAAGGAACAACAGGAAGTGATTTTTTATTAAGGTACATGGACACTTACAAAACCTGGGACTGAAATGGGGCAAACTTGCAGGTGTTATGACAGATGGATGTCCAGCTACGAGGGAAACAATGTTGGACTTTTGAAAGATAATGTAAGTAGAATTAAAGGGATCTATACTCTAAAAACATTTTTTTTCAAAAATATACCTTTAAATACAGCAAGATCCACTGCTTCAAAACTTTATTCCGATTTTAAATCTGAGCTATAGATCCTGAGAAATCATCATTTTAATCACAGCATTTACAGGGAAAGACCTGTCACACCAGAAGTAGAAATTATAATATGTCACTTCCCTGACCTCTTACTAGGATCTTTATCTGCCTGCCAGCACACTTTCTGCAACAATTAAGAGAATCAGCAGAGAAAAGAAGGCAGGGGGGAGGGGAGATGTATAAGCAGAGCAGTGTCCATGGTGAGGCTGTGCAGAACTTATAAGTGTCGCAGACACTACAAGGAGGCTGTGAGTAAAGAAGGGTGGGCTAGTTAGGAGCACTCACTAAACATTAACTTAATGACAAAGCAAGCACAGGTATTACCATGTTACTTCTCTCAAATTGTAGTTTCAGATAATGTAAAGTTGTTTCAGTGAGTATAGTGACCCTTAAAGCCAGAACAGAAATTGATATTTTTTCATTTTATTATACATCAGGAAATGTTATGTAAGTCAGTACTAAAAATAAAGCATGTTACTGACGTTAATAAAATGGTTCACTTTATCATGGCAAGAGCATTGAATCACAGGCAGTTTGTTTCACTTTTGAAGGAGCATGAGACTGAACACTGACATACGTCTAGGCTTTGTCCCCACTTATCTATAGAATTTTTTGGACTGGGAATGTGGACTTTCTGTTTTTCTATTTTCTACATTACACAAATGATAGGAGTTAATATTTAAAAGTAAATAAGTAACAGAAAGAGAAATGAATTGTCCTCTTTTCAGTGGTAGACCTGTTATTTATTGGGGTGAAGCTTTTGTCTTCTTAATAAATTAGAAATTCTACTCCAAGCTTAATCACAGTTATTAGAAGAAACTAGTTGGTGAAAGAAGAAAATGTTGGCATTACTTTAATCACAATGATGGCTACAAAGTAGATCTTTCTAGTATGTGTAATATTTAGAATGAGGGTGTTAGAATAGAGAAACCCACCTGGACACACCTTAAACTTAAACAATAGACAAATAGTTTCACTGCACAGTGGGGATGGGATTATGTTAATTGGCCCATTCAGGCCTCTAGTTATGTAAATTGATCAATTATCACATGTCTCAAAGCATTTAAATACTGGGGAATGTCCCTAGTCTTCAGTTAAACTGTGGAAACATTTGGAAGAGTTGTGGACCAATCTCCGATTTCCAGGACAAGTCCAGTTGATATTAGAAAACTGCCTTGTAGATAATAAAACATGCGTCTGAAGCTCAGAAACCTTTTTCTTTTCTACTTTGTGATTTCCAGTACCTGCCTGTTATATGTGATATTACAAAGTGGGAAGCCATGTGACTGTACATCTCACCTATGGCCAAGCAGCAATTCACATGAAAGGATGAAGGATTACATTCAATGAACAGGATTAACCCTCAAGGGGAAAAAGACTTGCCTATCATATATGTGGTAACACCGACCTATCCTCGCCCTCACCAGCGGGCAGAACTTACACGTCTCTCCCAGACCTTGCTTTAGTTCCTTCTCTTCATTGGATTGTGGTAGAAGACTCGACAGTGCGTTCTCAGCCAGTGGCAGATTTACTTAGTCAGAGTGGTTTACATTACACTCACTTGAATGTGCAACATCTCCTACAATGAAGCTCAAGGAAGTGATCCAAACTGGCTTAAACCTCGAGGTGTGGAGCAACGCAATGAGGCTTTAAGATGGCTACAGCTAAACAGACAATCGGATCACACTGGTGTTGTATACTTTGCTGATGATGATAACACGTACAGTGTTCGTATTTTTGAGGAGATGCGCCCCACAAAAAAGGTCTCAGTCTGGCCTGTTGGTCTGGTTGGGGACTGAGGTATGAGGGGCCACTTGTAAAGAATGGCCGAGTGGTTGGATTTCATACTGCTTGGAAAATACATCGCCCATTCCCCATTGATATGGCAGGATTTGCAGTGTCCCTGTCACTGCTGCTGTCACATTCTGAGGCTCAATTTGACCCCAATGCGAAAGAGGGTTCCTGGAAAGCAGTTTACTAGGACAGTTGGTATCAGTTGGAGATCTAGAACCACGTGCAGACGACTGTACAAAGGTCTGGTATGGCATACCCGTACTGAGAAACCCAAACTCAAACAAGAAGTTTATTTAGAGAAACAGGGGAGAGGCTCAGACATTAATGTATTGGTATGATTTCATTACGGCCAGCATTGGATTCAACCTCAAAGAAAAGTGACATCCTACTGTAAACTGTCATTTATGTGAATACCCATAATCTGTACCCTGAAAAGATGCATCAAGAACTGTTATTTGCCCATGTAAAGCTGATATCATTTCTACTTTGAGAGATTACAATTAGTGTAACTATTTAATGTAACATTTTAATGTATTAAACTTGTTCACTACATAACTTTATTGTATATTTAACATGTGGTATTTCTATTAGGAATAAATAAAGCTCTTAACAACCCTTTTTAGTTGTGTTTTTTCTCCAACGGTCAAGACTTTCTAGCTAGGCTTGTAAATGGATCTAGAACACTTGCAGTACAAAACCAGAGCAGAATTTACATAATAATCAATCTAGAACACAGTATTTTATCAATGTAAATAGTATAGCTACAACATGGATTGGGATTGGATTTTATATTTGTAATGAAGTTATAGGATAATCAGATACTACATTTTCTTCTTCTTTATACCCTAATGTCTGTTACATAGTAACATCGAATTATGTCTTTATACAACCTCCAATACTATGTTACTATGTAGCTGCTATACAGACATTATGGGTATAGTATAGTATAGTATAGTATTTGAGGTTGAATAAGCATACGTCATCCATCCAGTCCAACCCATCTAGCAATATCCTCATTTCCTGCCTAACTGTTAACCGAGGAAGGCAAAAAACCCACCAAATTTATGAAGGGGAAAAAATTCCTTCCTGACTCCAAGTGGCAATCGGAAATTTCCGGATCAACTCTACTTTAGTATCAATACCAGTAACTTGCAACATTCCTTGTTTCAGAAACTCATCCAGCTTTTTATTAAACTGACCAATGAACCTGCCATAACAACGTCCACTGGAAGACAGTTCCATAGCTTTTACCGTTCTCACAGTGACAAACCCTTTCCCACTCTACTTTATGTATCAACCAGTAATTGTAACATTCCTTGTTTGTAGAAACTCATCCAGCTTTTTATTAACTGACCAATGAACCTGCCATAACAACGTCCACTGGAAGACAGTTCCATAGCTTTACCGTTCTCACAGTGACAAACCCTTTCCAACTCTACTTTATGTATCATACCAGTAACTTGTAACATTCCTGTTTGAGAAACTCATCCAGCTTTTTATTAAACTGACCAATGAACCTGCCATAACAACGTCCACTGGAAGACAGTTCCATAGCTTTACCGTTCTCACAGTGACAAACCCTTTCCCAACTCTATTTATGTATCAATACCAGTAACTGTAACATTCCGTTTTTCAGAAACTCATCCAGCTTTTTTTAACTGACCAATGAACCTGCCATAACAACGTCCACTGGAAGACAGTTCCATAGCTTACCGTTCTCACAGTGAAAACCTTTCCAATCTACTTTATGTCAATCCCAGTAACTGTAACATTCCTTGTTTGCAGAAACTCATCCAGCTTTTTTTGAAACTGACCAATGAACCTGCCATTACAACGTCCACTGGAAGACAGTTCCATAGCTTTACCGTTCTCACAGTGAAAACCCTTTCGACTTGAAGCCTAACCTTTTTCTTCAAGTCTTAAGGATGTCCTCGGTCCTTGACCATGTTCTTGTGAACAATGCCCCAAGATAGTTATTGTAGGCCCGTTAATGTATTTATACACAGTAATCCCACGCAAGCGCCTTTTCTCAGCGTAAATAATTGTAACTTTTCCAGTCTCTCTTCATATTCAAGCTACCCCAATCCCCTCTACTTAATTTAGTTCCCTTCTCTGAACCCTTTCCATTTCAAAGATGTCCTTTTTGTACACGGATTCCAAAATTGCACTGCATATTCCAAATGAGGCCTTACCAATGCTTTGTAAAGAGGGAGAATTACATTTTCCTCCCTTGAATCCATACCTCGCTTTATACAAGACAATACCATGTGCTCTCTGGCTGTTGCGCCTGATGCTTGCACCTTTACGTTTGCTTTACGCTTTGTATCCACCAAAACTCCAGAATCCCTTTCCAACGGGATTCACTTAACACAGAGCCATTTATAGTATAAGAGCACAAGTATTTTTAAGTCCAAAATGCATCACCTTACTGTTATCAACATTGAATTTCATCTGCCACTTAGCAGCCCAATGTGATAATCTATCTAGATCCCCTTGCAACGATTGCACATCCTCTGAAGTTTTTATAATGGTCGACAAAGTTTTGTGTCGTCAGCAAACACAGAAACCTTGCTGACAATACCCACTTCCAAATCATAATAAATAGATTAAATAGAAGCGGCCCCAACACAGAACCTGTGGCACCCCACTTAGCACTTTAGTCCATAATGATGAAGCCCCATTAACAACTACTCTCTGCATCCTATTCTTTAACCAATTTTCTATCCATGTACAAATGTGACTCCCCAGACCAACAGACCTAGCTTATTCATTAGTCGCCTATGGGGGACTGTTCAAAAGCCTTTGCAAAATCCAGTAAAATACAGGGTATAACGGTTGGACTGATGGACATATGTCTTTATAACACCTCCAATACTATGTTACTATGTAACTGTTATACAGACATTATGGGTAGGGTATAAGGTTGGACTAGATGGACAGTATGTCTTTTATACAACCACTCATGTACTGAATTTATCACTGAGGTTCTTAATAAAGTGACAGAGGACTGACAGTGAGAACCATAATGTACATAGTAATGCAGATGTCTATGGGAAGTGTACCCAGGACAATTAGTAAGTATGAGCGTATCACATACATTAATTATGGGAAAGGTGATCTAGAGAGGAGGAAGTAGTTATTGCGGGGGGGGGGGGGGATATACATTTATGCCCAATTAGAGGGAGGGGATCTCTGATAAAGATTACAAACATTTTATTCAAGTATTAAATAAACATTGATTGATTACAACAGGAAACTCATATTGTGAATAGAGGATCTAAAGAGAACTCTTTTATCGACAATATATATAATGTAGGGAGATTCCATTTTGTATATATAATGTGTATCTTTATCAGAGATCCATCCTCTATTCTCACCACTGATTAGATCTGAGACAATGATTTTTTAGACACTCAGCCACACCACACAAGGAGGGGGAGGAGTAGTCTAAGAAATCGCCAAAAGATGGGGGTACAGAGGCAAAGGTCATTACAGGTAGATGATGATCAATTACAGGTGTTAACTTGTCCAGGCATCAATTGGACGATAGCCTACAGAAATTCTTAAATATGGACTATCATTCTCACCTGTAAACAAAGTAGATTATTTGAAACATCAAAGATCTGGTTCTTTTTTGCCGTAAACTCATATGAAAAACAAATTTGGTGAGGCAATATACAATACTACATCACTCCAAATGATGACGCTATCTAAGACATTACTCGAATTAGACGAACAAACAGATGTGTATGTACAAAATCAAGGAACAAGTTTACTTGATAACGAACTATCTAATCAATGGTCTGACCAACAGATTTTGATCTAGTAGCAAAAATAATAAAACTCAAGTCTAAATTTAGGCCTGATTTTCACATTTACCTCTATCTTTGCTTTTTTCAATACAGTATGTCAAAATATCATTTCTAGGGCTTTCCTTTTTATCCATCTAATTTATCATCTACAAATAAAGCACTTAAAGACATAAAATCATGGAAAGTATCATAATAAAACACTTCTGACAAAGGAGGTAATATAGTGGATAATGCACCCCAACTGTAAATTATAAGGATATGGAAGTCACAGAGGAGTTCCGTGACATATAAAAGTACGAGGCCGCAGGCCGAGTACCTTTTATACAGGACACGGTACTCCAAGGTGACTTACTAATCTTATAATTTACAGTTCGGGTGCATTATTTATTATAACCTCAACCCTTTATGTCTCTGGTTTCCTTCTCCTCCTGGAACTGTAAGATTATAAGACTATAATCTTACAGTTCCTCCTATAGAAATCCACTACAGGGGTGGTTATATTGTCATCTGGCCAATGAAATGTATAAGATTGAAATAAGAAGACAATAACTGATAAAACCACTTACTGTAAGCTATCAGAAAAACCCAACCATCTCCTTTTTAAAGGAATACAATAATCTGATAACACAAGCTAAAGAGATAATCTAATAAGCAATAAAGAGTTTTCCTTTCTTACTGTCACACACCCTCAAATCTCAATCTGTATCTACTACCCAAATCCACAGAATAAAACGATACCCCCAGGAGACCTATAGTATCTGGCAATGGTAATATCCCGAAAAATTAGCAGACTGTTATTGTAAATTAAGACCATCATGTGAAACACCTGAACTCCTATGTCAGAGACACCATGGAGGTGCTTGCTAGAATTGAATCCCTTCCAATAACCAATACAACAATATTGGTAACGGCAGATGTGGAATCACTGTATCACCTCCATCGAACATCAGCTGGCAATGCAGCAGTTAAATATTTCCTAGAAATTGACGCCATGAATCATTGAAAAAGAAACTATACTTGACATTTCTTCACTTTGTCTGACTCTAATCATTTTATTTTCAACCAACAACACTTCTTGCAGATTAGGGGTACTTGCAATGGGCACTTCCTGTGCGCCCACCTATGCCATATTTGGAATAGAGACACAAGATCTTCTGTTACGAAATGATTATCTATTCAGGAATATATATCTACTATGGATAAGATTTATTGATGATATCTTTATGCTGTGGGATGGTCCCCAACCAACATTACAGGAGTTTTTGAAAAAACAAACAATAATTAGTTGAATATCAGATTAACGTCACGGTAATTATTTTGACATCTCCATCTTTAAAAAAGATGGCATCTCTGCATAGGACTTATATCGTAAGAGCACAGCGACTATAGTACCTTGCACGCCAAAAGCTTCCATCATCCCAATGTGATACGTTCCATTCCTACAGGTGAATTCCTTAGTTAAGACGTATTGTTCTGATTAGCGGAATTTTTAAGAACGAGCTATGGAACTCAAAAACGATTCAAACAAAGGGGTATTCAGGCAATATGATATTAGAGCTCTCAAAACGGATCGTAAGGATCTATTGAGCACCTAAGAATAGAACACAAACAGATGATGGATCAGTAGGTTTATCACTAAATTTAATTCCAGCTATAAAGAAATTGAGAACAGCATCCGTAATAATTGGAATATTCTGACAAGTTATAGACTCATAGCTTCCAAAATTCCTTCCAAGCCAAGTTTCCTGTTGTAATCAATCAATGTTTATTTAATACTTGAATAAAATGTTGTATATATAATGTTGTATCTTTATCAGAGATCCTCCTCTAATTGGGCATAAATTATACCCCCCCCCCCGCATATACACCCTTCTCTCTAATCACAGTTTCCCAATAATTAAGTAGTGATACTACATACTATAATGCCCTGGGTAACTTCCCAGAGCCATCTACTACTATGTAATTATGGTTCAACTGTCAGCTCGCAGTTATGAAGACCCTCGGAGTGATGCAGGACTGAGTGGCAGCCAATATTTATGGGTGATCGTCCCTGCCTACTTGCTCAAAGCCCGTTTTTGCGATCTCTTTTGAATGTTAGGAAATAATTCGGCACTGTCAGGCGTTACCATGACAACAGGGCTAACATAGAGAACAATCCCCCCGAATCCTCTATAGTAGGAGGGTTTTCATCACTCAGGAGTAGATCACCGAGCATGAACTAGAATTGGACACAGATATCAGCTGACCTAGGAGAGGAGGAAATAAATAGTGTTAAACTGCAGGGTTGACAGATCGTTGTCCAGTACGATGGGAGACAATGTTGGACTTTTGAAAGAAACATAAGTGAATAAAGGGTATATCTATACTCTAAAACAACTATTTTCAAAATTATACCTTTAACAACAAGATCCACTGCTTCAAAACTTTTTCCGATTTTAAATCTGAGCTGTAAGTCTGAGAAACATCATTTTAATCACAGCATTTACAGGAAAAGGACGTCACTCCAAAGTAGAAATTATAATATGTCTCCCTGACCTCTTGTAGGATCTTATGCTGCCAGCACACTTTCTCAACAATTAAAGAATCAGCAGAGAAAGAAGGCAGGGGGGAGATGTGTAAGCAGAGCAGTCCATGGTGAGGCGGCTGTGCAGAACTATAAGTGTCGCAGACATTACAAGGAGGCGTAGTAAGGAAGGGTGGGTAATTAGGAGCCATCACTAAACATTAATACATTAATGCAAAGCAAGCACAGGTAATTACCATGTTACTTCTCTCAAATTGTAGTTTCAGATAATGTAAGTTTTTCAGGAGTATATGACCCTTAAAGCCAGAACAGAAATTGATATTTTTTCATTTATATACATCAGGAAATGTTATGTAAGTCAGTACTAAAATAAGCATGTTACTGATGTAATAAAATGGTTCACTTTATCATGGCAAGAGCATTGAACACAGGCAGTTGTTTCACTTTTGAAGAGCATGAGACATGAAAATACTGACAATACGTCTAGGCTTGTCCACTATCTATAAATTTTTGACGGGAATGTGGACTTTCTGTTTTCTATTTTTACATTACACAAAGATAGGATGTAATATTTAAAGTAAATAAGTAACAGAAAGAGAAAGAATGTCCTCTTTTCAGTGGTAGAACTGTATATTGGGGTGAAGCTTTGTCTTCTTAATAATTAGAAATTCTACTCCAAGCTTATCACAGTTATTAGAAGAAACTAGTTGGTACAAGAAAGAAAATGTTGGCATTACTTTAATCACAATGATGGCTACAAAGTAGATCTTTCTAGTATGTGGCAATATTTAGAATGAGGGTGTTAGAATAGAGAAACCCACCTGGACACACCTTAAACTTAACAATAGACAAATAAGTTTCACTGCACAGTGGGATGGGATTATGTTAATTGGCCCATTCAGGCCTCTAGTTATGTAATAATGATCAATTATCACATGTCTCAAAGCATTAAATACTGGGGATGTCCCTAGTCTTCAGTTAAACTGTGGAAGACATTTGGAAGAGTTGTGGACCAATCTCCGATTTCCAGGACAAGTCAGTTGATATTAGAAAACTGCCTTGTAGATAATAAAACATGCGTCTGAAGCTCAGAAACCTTTTTCTTTTCTACTTTGTGATTTCCAGTACCTGCCTGTTATATGGATATTACAAAGTGGGGGAGCCATGTGACTGTACATCTCACCTATGGCCAAGCAGCAATTCACATGAAAGGATGAAGGATTACATTCTAATGAACAGGATTAACCCTCAAGGGGAAAAAGACTTGCTATCATATATGTGTAACACGACCTATCCTCGCCCTCACCAGCGGGCGAGAACTTACAGTCTCTCCCCAGACCTTGCTTTTAGTTCCTTTCTTCATTGGATTGTGGTAGAAGACTCGACAGTGCGTTCTCAGCCAGTGGCAGATTTACTTAGTCAGAGTGGTTTACATTACACTCACTTGAATGTCAAACATCTCTACAATGAAGCTCAAGGCAAGTGATCCAAAACTGGCTTAAACCTCGAGGTGTGGAGCAACGCAATGAGGCTTTAAGATGGCTACGATAAACAGACAATGGATCACACTGGGGTTGTATACTTTGCTGGTGATGATAACACGTACAGGGTTCGTATTTTTGAGGAGATGGGCACAAAAAAGGTCTCAGTCTGGCCTTGGTCTGGTTGGGGGACTGAGGTATGAGGGGCCACTGTAAGAATGGCCGAGTGGTTGGATTTCATTACTGCTTGGAAAATACATCGCCCATTCCCATTGATATGGCAGGATTTGCAGTGTCCCTGTCACTGGCTGTCACATTCTGAGGCTCAATTTGACCCCAATGCAGAAAGAGGGTTCCTGGAAAGCAGTTTACTAGGACAGTTGGTATCAGTTGGAGATTTAGAACCACGTGCAGACGACTGTACAAAGGTCTGGGTATGGCATACCGTACTGAGAAAACCCAACTCAAACAAGAAGTTTATTTAGAGAAACAGGGGAGAGGCTCAGACATTAATGTATTGGTAGATTTCATTACGGCCAGCATTGGATTCAACCTCAAAGAAAAGTGACACCTACTGTAAAAACTGTCATTTATGTGAATACCCATAATCTGTACCCTGAAAAGATGCATCAAGAACTGTTATTTGCCCATGTAAAGCTGATATCATTTCTACTTGAGAGATTACAATTAGGGTAAACTATTAATTTAACATTTAAGGTATTAAACTTGTTCATTCATAACTTTATTGTAATATTAACATGTGGTATTTCATTAGGAAATAAATAAAGCTCTTAAAAACCTTTTTAGTTTGTGTTTTTCTCCAACGGTCAAAGATTTTCGAGCTAGGCTTGTAAATGGATATCGAACATTGCAGTACAAAACCAGAGCAGAATTACATAATATCATCTAGAACACAGTATTTTATCAATGTAAATAGTATAGCTACAATGGATTGGGATTGGATTTTATATTTAATGAGTTATAGGAAGAGTCGATCTACATTTCTTCTTCTTTTACCTAATGTCTAACAGTTACATAGTAACGCAGTAACTATCATTCTGTTATACCAAACCTCCAATCACTGGTGACTATGTACTGCATGACAGACATCCTATGGGTATGTATAGTATAGGTAATTAGTATTGATGAAATAAAGAATAACATCCAGTTCAGACCAAGGGCCAATATCAGCGTCATTTCCTGCTATACCTGTTCATCCAGAGAAGGCAAAAAAACCCACCTTTCGAAGGAAAAAATTCTTCCTATCCAAGTGCTCGGAAATGTCCCTGGACAACTCTACTTATGGATCAATCCCAGTAACTGCAACGTCCTTGATTTGCAGAAAACCATCCAGCTTTTCTTATTCAAAACTTGACCAAATACAGAATCCTAAGTTCCATATAACAACGACTTACAACTGAAGACAGTATCCCATAGGCTCCTATTTGACAGTATCTCACAGTTTGTCAAAAAACCCTTTCCCAAGATCCTCTTACTTTAGTGTATCAATACCAGTAAAGCCTTGTAAAATTCTTGTTTCAGAACATCACCAGCTTTAGTATTTAAAAATGACCAGAGGAACCTGCCATTACAACGTGTTCCACTGGAAACATCATAGCCTTTACCGTTCTCACAATTCGAAAACACAAAGCCTTACCCATACATCATACTTTAAAATGTATCACCCATCCAGCATAACTTGTTAACATTCCCAATTGTATTCAGAAAAATCAATCCAGCTTTTTAATTTTTTTGAAACTGCAATGAACCTGCCCATTACCAACGTCCACTGGAAGATCATTATAGCCTATGACGTCCACAGTAACAAACAGCCTTTCCGATGAAGCCATAAACCTTCTGCTTAAGGTCTTAAGGGATGCCTCGTGTCTTTACATTTCCTCTGTACAATGCACCCAGATAGTTTATATGCTGGCGTATCAGCCTATTTGAATTACAAGTTAATCATATGGACGAGGCGCTTTACAACTCAAGCGTACTATTGTAACTGTTTACAGATTTCTTATAAGGTAGACAATGACTATCCTTATTAAGTTGCCCTTTCTGAACCTTTCCATTTCAATATATGTCCTGTATTTTTTTAAAGGATTCAAAAGTTGACTATATGCATATCCAATATGATGGCCTTACTCCATATGGCTGTTATACAGACATGGGAGATATTACATTATGTGCCTCCCAGTGTGTCTTTATACAACTCCTATTTTTACTATGTAACGTTATACAGACATAGGGTGGTATAAAGTGGACAGAGACAATACTTACTATGTACTGGCTATGGGTGTGTGGCCGCCTGGCACTATGACTATGCTACTGTACAGTTTGTATCCACCAAAACCATAGATACTTTACCCTTTCCAATACAGGGATTCACTTAGACAGAGCATTTTAGTATAAATGTTGAGACAGTATTTTATACAACTCCAATACTATGTTACTAGTACACTTAATTTATCAGACCATTGCATGTTCATACTGCTTAGCAGACAATGGTGATGATATCTAGATCCCTATGCAACGATTATAGCAATCCTCCGGAAGTCTTGCTAGATGGACGCGACAGTTTGTGTCGTACAAACGACAAGAACTTGCTGACAATTTACCACTTACAGAATCATTATTATACAATAGGATTAAATACGTAGAGACGAATGCCCCACCCCCACAGAACACCTATGTGTGTAACTAGCACTTTAGTCATAATGATCGAAGCTATTAACAATACTTCTGCGTATCCTATGGATCTTAACAAATGTTCTATTCCATTACATGTGGACCTCCAACACAGACGTATTATGTGTAGGACTGTATAAAGCTTTGGTACGGATATAAGGTTGACTAGATGACGTATGTCTTATACAACCTCCGAATACTATGTCTACTATGTACTGTTATATACAGACATTATGGGTAGGGTATAAAGGTGACTAGATGGACGTATGTCTTGTTACAACCTCAATACTATGTTACTATGTAACTGTTATACAGACATTATGGGTAGGGTATAATAAAGTTGGACTAGATGGACATATGTTTTATACAAACCACTCAGTCTCGATCTCACTCATGAGGGTCTTCATAAATTGCAGGAGACTGACAGTTGAGAACCATAATGTACATAGTAAGTAGATGTCTCGGGAAGGTTAACCAGGGCAATTATAAGTATGAGGTATCACTACATTAATTATTGGAAAAATGTGATCTAGAGAGAGGAAGTCGTATTGCGGGGGGGGGGGGGGGGGATATACATTTATGCCCAATTAGAGGGAGGGGATCTCTGATAAAGATTACAAATTTATTACAAACTTTTATTCAAGTTAATAAAACATTGATTGATTACAACAGGAAATCATATTGTGAATAGAGGATCTAAAGAGAAAATCTTTACGACAAATACATATATGTAGGGAGATTCCATTTTGTATATATAATGTTGTAATCTTTATCAGAGATCCATCCTCTATCTCACCCACTGATTTAAGAATCTGAGACAAATGATTTTTAGACACCTCAAGCCACACCACACAAGGAGGGGGAGGAGTAGGTCTAAGAAATCGCAAAAGATGGGGGGTACAGAGGCAAAAGGATCAATACAGTAGATGATGATCAATTACAGGTGATTAACTTGTACAGGCATCAATTGGACGATAGCCATACAGAAATTCTTAAATATGGACTATCATTCTCACTGTAAACAAAGTAGATATTTTGAAACCACAAAGATCTGGTCTTTTTGCCGTAAACTCATATGAAAAACAAATTGGTGAGGCAATATACAAACTAATCACCCCCAAATGATTACGCTATCCTAAAAGACATTACTCGAATTAACGAACGAAACAGATGTGTAGTACAAAATCAAGGAACAAGTTACTTGATAACGAACTATTCTAATCAATGGTCTGACACAACAGATTTTGATCTAGAAGCAAAACATAATAAAACTCAAGTCTAAATTTAGGCCTGGAATTTCACATTTTACCTCTATCTTTGCTTTGTTTAAACAGTATGTCAAAAATAATTCTATGGGCTTCATACTTTTATCCATCTAATTTATTCCATCTCACAAAATTAAAGCACATATAAGGACATAAAATATCATGTTGACAAGAGAGTCATAAGTACAATACCTTCTGACACAAGGGGTAGGTTATATTAGGTTCATCTGGCCACAATGAAAGATTAAGATGAAATAAGAAGACAACTAACTGATAAAACCACTTCCTGTAAGCTATCAGAAACCCAACCACCTCCTTTTTAAGGAATACAATAATCTGATAACACAAGTAAAGAAGATAATCTAATAAGCAATAAAGAGTTTTTCTTTCTTACTGTCACCACCCTCAAATCTCAACTCTGTATCTACTACCAAAAATCCACAAGAATAAAACGATACCCCCAGGGAGCCTATAGTATCTGGCAATGGTAATATCACGAAAAAATTAGCAGACTTGTTGGATGTAAATTAAGACTCATGTGAAACACCTGAACTCCTATGTCAGAGACACCATGGAGGTGCTTGCTAGAATTGAATCCCTTCCAATAACCAATACAACAATATTGGTAACGGCAGATGTGGAATCACTGTATACCCCATCGAAACATCAGCATGGCATGGCAGCAGTTAAATATTTCTAGAAACTGACGCCATGAATCCATTGAAAAAGAAAACTATACTTGAATTTTCTTCACTTTGTCCTGACTCATAATCATTTTATTTCAACAAACAACACTTCTTGCAGATTAGGGGTACGCATGGGCACTTCCTGTGCGCCCACCTATGCCAATTTATTCTTGGGACACTGGGAGAAGACACAAGACTCTGTTACGAAATGATTATCTATCAGGAGATAATACTACTATGGATAAGATTTATTGATGAATCTTTTATGCTGGGGATGGTCCCCAACCCAACATTACAGGAGTTTTTGAAAAAAAACATAACAATATTAGTTGAATATCAGATTAACGTCCACGGTAGATTATTTAGACATCTCCATCTTTAAAAAAGATGGCATTCTGCATACGGACTTATATCGTAAGAGCCAGCGACTAATAGTACCTTGCACGCCAAAGCTTCCATCATCCCAATGTGATACGTTCCATTCCTAAGGTGAATTCCTTAGGTTAAGACGTAATTGTTCTGATTAGGGAATTGTAAGAAACGAGCTATGGAACTCAAAGAACGATTCAAACAAAGAGGGTATTCAGCAATATGATATTAGAGCTTCAAAAACGGATCGTAGGATCTATTGAGACCTAAGAATAGAACAAAACGATGTGGATCAGTAAGGTGTATCACTAAATTTAATTCCAGCTATAAAGAAATGAGAACAGCATCCGTAATAATGAAATTTCTGACAAGTTATAGACTCATAGCTTCCAAAATTCCTTCCAAGCAAGTTTCCTGTTGTAATCAATAAGTTTATTATACTTGAATAAAATGGTTGTATATATAATGTTGTAATCTTATCAGAGATCCCCTCCTCTAATTGGGCATAAATGTATATCACCCCCCCGCAATACGACTCCTCTCTCTAGATCACAGTTTCCCATAATTAATGTAGTGATACCTCATACTTATAATTGCCCTGGGACCTTCCCAGAGACATTACTACTATGGACATTATGGTTCTCAACTGTCAGTCCTGCATTTATGAAGACCCTCAGGAGTGATGCAGAGACTGAGTGGCAGCCAATATTTAGGGTGATCGTACCCTGGCTCTATTGCTCAAAGGCCCGTTTTTTGCGATCTCTTTTGAATTGTAGGAATCAAGTATCGGGCAACTGTCAGGCGTTACCATGACAACAGGGCTAACATAGAGAAACAATCCCCGAATCCTATAGTAGGAAGGGTTCAGTCAGATTCATGGAGGTAGATCAACCGAGCATGAACTAGAATTGGGAACAGGATCATCAGCTGACCCTAGGAGAGGGGGAAATGAAATGAGTTAAACTTGCGTGTTACGACAGATCGTTGTCCAGGTACGACGGGAGACAAATGTTGGACTTTTGAAAAACATAAGTAGAATTAAAGGGTATCTATACTCTAAAAAAAATAATTTTCAAAAAATTTACCTTTAAATACACCAAGATCCCCTGCTTCAAAACTTTTTCCGATTTTAAATCTGAGCTGTAGGTCCTGAGAAATCATTTTTAATCACAGCATTACAGGAAAAGGGCCTGTCACTCCAGAAGTAGAAATTAAATATGTCCTTCCTGACCTTTTAGTAGGATCTTTATCTGCCTGCCAGCACACTTTCTACAACAATAATAGAATCAGCAGAGAAAAGAAGGACAGGGGGAGATGTTGTAAGCAGAGCACGTTTCCAGGTGAGCGGCTGTGCAGGAATTATAAGTGTGCAGGACATTAAAGGAGGCAGTAAGTAAGGAAGGGTGGGGTAATAGGAGCACTCACTAAACAATTATACATAATGACAAGCAAGCACAGGTAATTACCATGTTACTTCTCTCAAATTGTAGTTTCAGATAATGTAAAGTTGTTTCAGGAGTATAGTGGACCCTTAAAGCCAGAACAGAAAATTGATATTTTTCATTTTTATACATCAGGAAATGTTATGTAAGTCAGTATCTAAGAATAAAGCATGTTACTGACGTATAAAATGGTTCACTTTATCCATGGCCAGAGCATTGAATCACAGGCAGTTTGTTTACTTTGAAGGAGCGAGACTGACATACTGACATACGTCTAGGCTTTTGTCCCCACTTATCATAGAATTTTTTGGACTGGAATGTGGACTTTCTGTTTTCTATTTTCTACATTACACAAATGATAGGATGTTAATATTAAAAGTAAATAAGTAACAGAAAGAGAAATGAATTGTCTCTTTCAGTGGTAGACCTGTTTTATTGGGGTGAAGCTTTTGTCTCTTATAAATTAGAAATTCTACTCAAGCTAATCACAGTTATTAGAAGAGAAACTAGTTGGTACAAGAAAGAAAATGTTGGCATTACTTTAATCAAATGATGGCTACAAAGTAGATCTTTCTATATGTGCAATATTAGAATGAGGGTGTTAGAATAGAGAAACCCACCTGGAACACACCTTAAACTTAAACAATGAGCAAATAAGTTTCACTGCAAGTGGGGATGGGATATGTTAATTGGCCCATTCAGGCCTCTAGTTATGTAAATTGATCAATTTTCACTGTCTCAAAGCATTTAAATACTGGGGAATGTCCCTAGTCTTCAGTTAAATGTGGAAGACATTGGAAGAGTTGTGGACCAATCTCGATTTCCAGGACAAGTCCAGTTGATATTGGAAAACTGCCTTGTAGATAATAAAACATGCGTCTGAAAGCTCAGAAAACTTTTTCTATTCTACTTTGTGATTTCCAGTACCTGCCTGTTAATGTGATATTACAAATGGAAGCCATGTGACTGTACATCTCACTATGGCCCAACAGCAATTCACATGAAAGGATGAAGGATTACATTCATGAACAGGATTAACCCTCAAGGGGAAAAAGACTTGCCTATCATATAGTGGGTAACACCGACCTATCCTCGCCCTCACCAGCGGGCAGAACTTACAGTCTCTCCAGACCTTGCTTTTAGTTCCTTCTCTTCATTGGATTGTGGTAGAAGATCGACAGTGCGTTCTCAGCCAGTGGCAGATTTACTTAGTCAGAGTGGTTACATACACTCACTTGATGTGCAAAAAATATCTCACAATGAAGCTCAAGGCAAAGTGATCCAAACTGGCTTAACCTCGAGGTGTGGAGCAACGCCAATGAGGCTTTAGATGGCTACAGCTAAACAGACAATCGGATTCACAACTGGTGTTGTATACTTTGCTGATGATGATAACACGTACAGTGTTTCGTATTTTTGAGGAGATGCGCCCCACAAAAAAGGTCTCAGTCTGGCCTGTTGGTCTGGTTGGGGGACTGAGGTATGAGGGGCCACTTGTAAAGAATGGCCGAGTGGTTGGATTTCATACTGCTTGGAAAAATACATCGCCCATATCCCCATTGATATGCAGGATTTGCAGTGTCCCCTGTCACTGTGTGTTCACATTCTGAGGCTCAATTTGACCCAAGGCAGAAAGAGGGTTCCCTGGAAAGCAGTTTACTAGGACAGTTGGTATCAGTGGGAGATCTAGAACACGTGCAGACGACTGTACAAAGGGCTGGGTATGGCATACCCGTACTGAGAAACCCAAACTAAACAAGAAGTTTATTTAGAGAAACAGGGGAGAGGCTCAGACATTAATGTATGGTTATGATTTCATTACGGCCAGCATTGGATTCACTCAAAGAAAAGTGACACCCTAGTGTAAAACTGTCATTATGTGAACACCCAAATCTGTACCTGAAAAGATGCATCAAGAACTGTTATTTGCCATGTGAAGCTGATATCATTCTACTTTGAGAGATTACAATTAGTGTGAACTATTTATTAACATTTTAATGTATTAAACTTGTTCACTCATAACTTTATTGTATATTTACATGTGGTATTCATAGGAAATAAATAAAGCTATTAACAACCCTTTGTTGTGTTTTTTCTCCAACGGCCAAAGATTTCTAGCAGGCTTGTAAATGGATCTTAGAACACTTGCAGTACAAAAACCGAGCAGAATTTACATAATACAATCAGAACACAGATTTTATCATGGAAAAGTATAGCTACACATGGATTGGGATTGGGGATTATTATATTGTAATGAGAGTTAGAGGTATCAGATACTACATTTTCTTCTTCTTATATCCTAAGTCTAACAGTTACATAGTAACGTCGAAATTAGTCTTTATACAAACCTCAAACTTAGTTACTAGAGCTGCTATACAGACCTTAGGGGTATAGTATAGTTAGTATAGTATTTGAGGTTGAATAAACATAGTCCATCCAGTCAACCCACTAGCAATATACCTCATTTTCCTGCCTAAACTGTTAAGCCAGAGGAAAGGCAAAAACAACCCCACCAAATTTATGAAGGGGGAAAACATTCCCTTCCTGACTACAAGTGGCAATCGGAAAAATCCTGGATCAACTCTACCTTTATGTATCAATACCAGTAACTTGCAACATTCTTGTGTGCAGAAACTCATCCAGCGTTTATAAAACTGACCAATGAAACCTGCCATAACACGTCCACTGGAAGACAGTTCCATAGCTTTACCGTTCTCACAGTGACAAACCTTTTTCCCAGCTTCTACTTTAGGTATCAATCCCAGAAGTTGTAACATACTTGTTTGTAGAAACTCATTCGCTTTTTTAAACTTCCAATGAAACCTGCCCATAAACACGTACACGGGAAGACAGTCATGCTTTACCGTTCTCAACAGTGACAACAACCCTTTCCCAACTACTTTATGTATCAATACACAGTAACTTGAACATTCCTTGTTGGTAGGACGAAATCGTCCAGCTTTATTTTAAACCTGCCAATGAACCTGCCATAACAACTGTCCACGAAGACAGTTCCATAGCTTTACCGGTCTCACAGTGGACAACTCCTTTCCCAACTCTACTGATGTATCAATCCCAGTAACTTGGAACATTCCTTGTTTGCAGAAGAAAACTTCATCCAGAACTTTTTTTGAAATCTGACAAGACCTGCCATACAAAGTCCAATGGAAGACGAGTTCCATAGCCTTACAGGTCTCCCATTGAAAACCCCTTTCCAACTTACTTTATGTATCAATCCCAGTAACTTGTAACATTCCTGGTTGCAGAAAATCATCCAGCTTTTTTTTGAACTGACCAATGAACCTGCCATTACAACGTCCACTGGAAGACAGTTCCATTAGCCTACCGTTCTACAGTGAAAATGAAAAACCCTTTCGAGCTTGCACCTAACCTTTTTTCTCAAGTCTTAAGGGAATGGTCTCGTGTCCTTTGAATGTTCTCTTGGTGAAAACAATGCACAAGATAGTTTATTGTATTGGCCGTTAATGTATTATACACAGTTAATTCATTATCCCCACGCAAGCCGCCTTGTCTCAGCGTAATAATGTAACTTTTCCAGTCTCTATTCATATTCAAGCTCCCCCAAGCCCCTTATTAATTTCGTTGCCCTTCTATGAAATCCCTTTCCATTTCACAGATGTCCTTTTTGTACACACGGATCCAAAATTGCACTGGATATTCCAAATGAGGCCTGACCAATGCTTTGTTTGTAAAGAGGGAGAAGAGAATTACATTGTCCTCCCTTGGAATCCATACCTCGCTTTATACAAAGAACCATTTACCCAGCTGGCTTGGTGTTTGCGCCTGGCCACTGCTTGCTACCTTTTACGTTTGTTATCCACCAAAACTCAAGATCCCTTCCAACAGGGATTCACTTAACACAGAGCCATTATAGTATAAGTAGCACCAGTATTTTTACGTCCCAAAAGCTCACCGTACATTTATCAACATTGAATTTCATCTGCCACTAGCAGCCAATGTGATTAATATATCTAGGATCCCCTTGCAAGGATGCACATCCTCTTGAAGTTTTACATGGTCGACAAAGTTGTGTGTCGTCAGCAAAACAACAGAAAACTTGCTGACAATACCCACTTCCAAATAATTCATCAATAGATTACATCAGAAGCGGCCCCAACACAGAAACCTGTGGCCCCACTTAGACACTTAGTCCATAAGATGAAGCCCCATTAAAACTACTCTCTGCCACACTATTCATTAACCAATTTTCTACCATGTACAAATGTGACTCCACAGACCAACAAGACCATCGCTTATTCATTAGTCGCCTATGGGGGACTGTATTCAAAAGCCTTTGCAAAATCCAAGTTAAAATACAGGGTATACCGGTTGGGAAGATGGACATATGTTTTATACACTCCCAATACTATGTTACTATGTAATGTATACAGACATTTGGCTAGGGTATAAGGTTGGACTGATGGACCATATGTCTTTATACAACCACTCAGTTCTGCATCACTACTGCGGGTCTTATAAATGCAGCAGACTGACAGTTGAGAACCTAATGTACCATAGTAAGCCAGATGTCTCTGCGGAAGGTTAAACCAGGGCCAATTATAAGTATGAGCGTCATCATACATATAATTATTGGAAAACGTGCTGATCTAGAGAGAGGAAGTCGTATTGCGGGGGGGGGGGATATAACATATTATGCCCAATTAGAGAGGAGGGGACTCTGATAAAGATTACAACATTATATATGACAACATTTATTCAAGTATTAAATAAACCATATGATTACAAACAGGAAACCCTAGTTGTGAATAGAGGATCTAAGAGGAAACTATTTTATCTTATACAAAGATATATATGTAGGGAGATTCCATTTTGGTATATTAATGTTGTAATCTTTATCAGAGAATCCATCCTCTATTCGTCACACTGATTTAGAATCGAGACAATGATTTTTAGACACTCAAGCAACACCCACACAACGAGGGCGGAGGGGTAGTCTGATAAACGAAAATCACAAAGATGGCGGGACAGAGGCAAAAGGATCAAAGGTAGATGATGATCAATTACAGGGTGATTCAACTTTCAGGCATCAATTGACGATAGCCATACAGAATTCTTAAATATGGACTATCCTTCTCACCTGTAAACAAAGTAGATTATTTGAAACCATCAAGATAGCGTTCTTTTTGACGTAACCATAGGAAAAAACAAATTGGTGGGGACAATATACAATAATACACTCCACCCAAATATGACGCTATCTTAAAGACAGTACGCGAATTAACGAAACGAAACAGATGTGTATGATACAAAATCAAGGAACAAGTTTACTCGATCAGAACTATCTAATCAATGGTCTGCACACACAGATTTTGATCTACATTAGCAAAAATAATTAAAAACTCAAGTCTAATTAGGCCTGAATTCACATTTTACCTCTATCTTTGTTTTTTCATACAGTATGTCAAAATATCATTTACTATGGGCCTTCCTTTTTATCCATCTAATTTATTCAATCTCACAAAATAAAGCATTAAAGACATAAAATCATGTGAAAGATGTATAAAAACTTCTGGACAAAGGGCATCGTTAGAATATAGTGGATAATGACCCCCCACAACTGGAAATATAAGGATTTGGAAGTCACAGAGAGTTCCGTGACATATAAAAGTACGATGGCCGAGGCGAGTCCTTATAAAGGAACGGTACTCCAAGTTGTGACTTCTATCATATCCCTTGATTAATTTTACAGTCTCGGCGTGCCATTTTATTCTTTATAACCTACCCCTTGGTCATGTTTACCCGGCTGTGTCCCTTGTCCTACTCCTGGAACTGTAATGCGCGTTTGCTTATAGCAATACCTGTGGGGTTGTCCGAGTTTTTGGTTGCTCTTTACTACACACTTTAATTTTTATACTGTTAGACATAGATTATAGGTAGGTTGTAAAGGTTGTACTAGATGGACATATGTCTTAATTCAACCTCAATTACTATATTGCTAAGTTAGTATGTAATAGGGATATTTTGTCCGATTTCTTTTTAATATATAAGTTGTAAAAATATAACACAATTTCAAAATAAAATTTTAATACTAATCTCAAAAAATTCTATGATAAAATCAATGTTTTATTTAATATGAATAAAATTTTGTATATATAATGTTGTAATCTTTATCGAGAGCCCCTCCCTCTAATTGGGCATAAATGTATATCTCCCCCCCCCCCGCAATACGACTTCCTCCTCTAGATCACAGTTTCCCAATAATAATGTAGTGATACCTCATACTTATAATTCCCTGGGTAACCTTCCCAGAGACATCTACTTACTATGTACATTATGGTTCTCAACTGTCAGCCTCACATTTATGAAGACCCTCAGGAGTGATGCAGAGACTGAGTGGCAGCCAATATTTATGGGTGATTGTACCCCTGCTCTATTGCTCAAAGGCGATCTCTTTTTGAATTGTTAGGAATCAGTATCGGCACTGTCAGGCGTTACCATGACAACAGGGCTAACATAGAGAAACAATCCCCCGAATCCTCTATAGTGGGAAGGGTTCAGTCAGATTCATGGAGGTAGATCACCGAGCATGAACTAGATTGGACACAGGATCATCAGCTGACCCTAGGAGAGGGGGAATAATGAGAAAACTTGCAGGTGTTACGACAAATCGTTGTCCAGGTACGACGGGAGACAATGTTGGACTTTTGAAAGATAACGTAATAGAATTAAAGGGTATCTATACTCTAAAACAACTAATTTTCAAAAATTATACCATTAAATACAACAAGATCCCACTGCTTCAAAACTTTTTTCCGATTTTAAATCTGAGCTGTAGGTCCTGAGAAATCATCATTTTAATCACACAGCATTTACAGGAAAGGCCGTCACTCCAAAGTAGAAATTATTATGTCCCATCCCTGACCTCTTAGTAGGATCTTTATCTGCCTGCCAGCACACTTTCTGCAACAATAATAGAATCAGCAGGAGAAAGAAGGCAGGGGAGGAGGGTAGATGTAAAGCAGAGCAGTTCCATGGTGAGGCTGTGCAGAACTTATAAGTGTCGCAGACATACAAGGAGGCTGTGAGTAAGAAGTGGGGTAATTAGGAGCACTCACTAAACATTAATACATCATGACAAAGCAAGCACAGGTATTTTAGTACCATTTTACTTCTCTCAAATTGTAGTTTCAGATAATGTAAAGTTGTTTCAGTGAGTATAGTGACCCTTAAAGCCAGAACAGAAATTGATATTTTTTCATTTTATTATACATCAGGAAATGTTATGTAAGTCAGTACTAATAAAGCATGTTACTGACGTTAATAAAGTTCACTTTATCAGGGCAAGAGCATTGAATCACAGGCAGTTTGTTTCACTTTTGAAGGAGCATGAGACTGAACATACTGACATACGTCTAGGCTTTGTCCCCACTTATCAATAGAATTTTTTGGACTGGGAATGTGGACTTTCTGTTTTTCTATTTTCTACATTACACAAATGATAGGATGTTAATATTTAAAAGTAAATAAGTAACAGAAAGAGAAATGAATTGTCCTCTTTCAGTGGTAGACCTGTTATTTATTGGGGTGAAGCTTTTGTCTTCTTAATAAATTAGAAATCCTAGTCCAAGCTTAATCACAGTTATTAGAAGAAACTAGTTGGTGCAATAAAGAAAATGTTGGCATTACTTTAATCAAAATGATGGCTACAAAGTAGATCTTTCTAGTATGTGCAATATTTAGAATGAGGGTGTTAGAATAGAGAAACCCACCTGGACACACCTTAACTTAAACAATAGACAAATAAGTTTCACTGCACAGTGGGGATGGGATTATGTTATTGGCCCATTCAGGCCTCTAGTTATGTAAATTGATCAATTATCACATGTCTCAAAGCATTAAATACGGGGATGTCCCTAGTCTTCAGTTAAACTGTGGAAGACATTGGAAGAGTTTGGGACCAATTCTGATTTCCAGGACATCCAGTTGTTGATTGAAAACTGTCTGTAGATAATAAAACATGCGTCTGAAGCTCAGAAACCTTTTTTCTTTCTACTTTTTGATTTCCAGTACCTGCCTGTTATATGTGATATTACAAAGTGAAGCCATGTGACTGTACATCTCACCTATGGCCAAGCAGCAATTCACATGAAAGGATGAAGGATTACATTCTAATGAACGGATTAACCCTCAAGGGGAAAAAGACTTGCCTATCATATTGTGGTAACACCGACCTATCCTCGCCCTCACCAGCGGGCAGAACTTACACGTCTCTCCCAGACCTTGCTTTTAGTTCCTTCTCTTCATTGGATTGTGGTAGAAGACTCGACAGTGCTTCTCAGCCAGTGGCAGATTTACTTAGTCAGAGTGGTTTACATTACACTCACTTGAATGTGCAAACATCTCCTACAATGAAGCTCAAGGCAAGTGATCCAAACTGGCTTAAACCTCGAGGTGTGGAGCAACGCAAGAGAGCTTTAAGATGGCTACAGCTAAACAGACAATCGATCACACTGGTGTTGTATACTTTGCTGATGATGACAACATGTACAGTGTTCGTATTTTTGAGGAGATGCGCCCCACAAAAAAGGTCTCAGTCTGGCCTGTTGGTCTGGTTGGGGGACTGAGGTATGAGGGGCCACTTGTAAAGAATGGCCGAGTGGTTGGATTTCATACTGCTTGGAAAATACATCGCCCATCCCCCCATTGATATGGCAGGATTTGCAGTGTCCCTGTCACTGCTGCTGTCACATTCTGAGGCTCAATTTGACCCCATGCAAAAGAGGGTTCCTGGAAAGCAGTTTACTAGGACAGTTGGTATCAGTTGGAGATCTAGAACCGCGTGCAGACGACTGTACAAGGTCTGGGTATGGCATACCCGTACTGAGAAACCCAAACTCAACAAAAAGTTTATTAGAGAAACAGGGAGAGGCTCAGACATTAATGTATTGGTATGATTTCATTACGGCCAGCATTGGATTCAACCTCAAGAAAGTGACACTAGTGTAAAACTGTCATTTATGTGAATACCCATAATCTGTACCCTGAAAAGATGCATCAAGAACTGTTATTGCCCATGTAAAGCTGAATCATTTCTACTTTGAGAGATTACAATTAGTGTAAACTATTTAATGTAAATTTTAATGTATTAAACTGTTCACACATAACTTTATTGTATATTTAACATGTGGTATTCTATTAGGAAATAAATAAAGCTCTTACAACCCTTTTTAGTTTTTTTCTCCAAGGTCAAACGATTTCTAGCTAGGCTTGTATGGATCTAGAACACTTGCAGTACAAAACCAGAGCAGAATTTACATAATAATCAATCTAGAACACAGTATTTTATCAATGTAATAGTATAGCTACACATGGATTGGGATTGGGATTTTATATTTGTAATGAGTTATGGATACCAATACTATTTTCTTCTTTTTTATACCCTAATGTCTGTCAACAGTTACATAGTACATCCAAATTAGGTCTTTATACTACAAAACACTGAAAGGACCGACTGTCCGAACATGTCGTGTGTGCCAATAATGCGCGTTTGCTATAGCAATACCTGTGGGGTTGTCTGATTTTTGGATGCTCTTTAACTACACACTTAATTTTATACTGTTAGACATGATTATAGTAGGTTGTAAAGGTTGGACTAGATGGACTTATGTCTTAATTCACCTCAATTACTATATTGCTAAGTTAGTATGTAATAGGGATATTTTGTCCGATTTCTTTTTAATATAAGTTGTAAAAATATAACACAATTTCAAAATAAAATTTTAATACTAATCTCAAAAAATTCTATGATAAACCTTTAATTAATTTACAGATACCATTAAGCTTTGAAACAATAGACATACAGTTAGCTACATTCTAAATATTTGGAAAAGATTCAGATATATCTTACATGTAAATTCTTAAGCGTTTTAGGCCCCATGGATCAAGCTTAAAAATGTAAATCATATTTTTTTACTAGAGGTTGAAGCTTAAAAACGGAGTTTATAATTAACAGAAGAAAAGACAAATCTTTGCAACATTAAAAAGAAAAACTTTGGTTGGCATGTGCTGTAATGATTATCTGGTTATACAGGTCATCTACTATATACATATGGGCATGATGGATCCCTGATTGGAACGTCCCCTATTCCTTCAACTGTACATTAATTCACTAGAATTGATGTGGACTTTGTTTTTATTTCTACATTACAGTAACAGAAGAGAAACGAATTGTCCTCTTTTTCTGGTGACCTGTTATTTATCGGGTGAAGCTTTTGTCTTCTAATAAATTAGAAATTCTACTCCAAGCTTAATCAACGTTTATAGAAGAAACTAGTTGGTACAAGAAAGAAAATGTTGGCATTACTTTAATCACAATGATGGCTACAAAGTGATCTTTCTAGTATGTGCAATATTTAGAATGAGGGTGTTAGAATAGAGAAACCCACTGGACACACCCTTAAACTTAACAATAGACAAATAAGTTTCACTGCACAGTGGGGATGGGATTAGGTAATTGGCTCATTCTGGCCTCTAGTTATGTAAATTGATCAATTATCACATGTCTCAAAGCATTTAAATACTGGGGAATGTCCCAAGTCTTCAGTTAAACTGTGGAAGACATTTGGAAGAGTTGTGGACCAATTTTTGTTTTCCAAGACAAGTCCAGTTGATATTGGAGGTCTGAGCTATTGTGATGGCCTCTGCGCCCACTATAATCGGAGGTCCATCTGCAAGATCCCCTCCATAGCGGCCGTGGCAGCACTTCTGGGTTTTCGTCTCTTGAATTCAGGGATTTCATACTGCTGGGAAAATACATCGCCCATTCCCCATTGATATGGCAGGATTTGCAGTGTCCCTGTCACTGCTGCTGTCACATTCTGAGGCTCATTTGACCCCAATCAGAAAGAGGTTCCTGAAGCAGTTTACTAGGACAGTTGGTATCAGTTGGAGATCTAGAACCACGTGCAGACGACTGTACAAAGGTCTGGTGTATGGCATACCCGTACTGAGAAACCCAAACTCAAACAGAAGTTTATTTAGAGAAACAGGGGAGAGGCTCGCATTAATGTATTGGTATGATTTCATTACGGCCAGCATTGGATTCAACCTCAAAGAAAGTGACATCCCTACTGTAAAACTGTCATTTATGTGAATACCATAATCTGTACCCTAAAAAGATGCATCAAGAAACTGTTATTTGCCATGTAAAGTTGATATCATTTCTACTTTGAAGATTACAATTAGTGTAAACTATTTAATGTAACATTTTTAATGTATTAACTTGTTCACTTCATAACTTTATGTATATTTAACATGTGGTATTTCATTAGGAAATAATAAAGCTCTTAACAACCCTTTTTAGTTTGTGTTTTTCTCCAACTGGCAGACTTTCTATCTAGGCTTGTAAATGGATCTAGAACACTTGCAGTACAAAACCAGAGCAGAATTTACATAATAATCAATCTAGAACACAGTATTTTATCAATGTAAATAGTATAGCTACACATGTATTGGGATTGGGATTTTATATTTGTAATGAAGTTATAGGATAACCAGATACTACATTTTCTTCTTTTTTATACCCTAATGTCTGTCTAACAGTTACATAGTAACATCCAATTATGTCTTTATACTACAAAACACTTGAGAAAGGACCTAGACTGTCCGAAACATGTCGTGGTGTGCACAATAAATGCGCGTTTGCTTATAGCAATACCTGTGGGTGCTGATTTTTTTGGATGCTCTTTACTACCACTTTAATTTTTTACTGTTAGACATAGATTTAGGTAGGTTGTAAAGGTTGGACTAGATGGACTTATGTCTTAATTCAACTCAATTACTATATTGCTAAGTTAGTATGTAATAGGGATATTTTGTCCGATTCCTTTTTAATATATACAGTTGTAAAATATAACACAATTTCAAATAAAATTTTAATACTAATCTCAAAAATTCTATGATAAAAGCAGACTACTAAACTTTAATTAATTTTCAGATACACATTAAGCTTGAACAATAGACATACATTTAGCTACATTCTAATATTTGGAAAAGATTCAGATATATCTTACATGTAATTTCTTAAGCGTTTTTAGTTCCTATGGACATCAAGCTTAAAAAATGTAAATCATATTTTTTTACTAGAGTTTGAAGCTTAAAAACTGAGTTTAGTAATTAACAGAAGAAAGACAAATCTTTGCAACATTATAAAAGAAAAACTTTAGGTTTGGCATGTAACTCATAGCTTCCAAAATTCCTTCCAAGCCAAGTTTCCTGTTGTAATCAATCAATGTTTATTTAATACTTGAATAAAATGTTGTATATATAATGTTGTAATCTTTATCAGAGATCCCCTCCCTCTAATTGGGCATAAATGTATATCTCCCCCCCCCCGCAATACGACTTCCTCTCTCTAGATCACAGTTTCCCAATAATTAATGTAGTGATACCTCATACTTATAATTCCCCTGGGTAACCTTCCCAGAGACATCTACTTACTATGGACATTATGGTTCTCAACTGTCAGTCTCTGCATTTATGAAGACCCTCAGGAGTGATGCAGAGACTGAGTGGCAGCCAATATTTATGGGTGATTGTACCCCTGCTCTATTGCTCAAAGGCGATCTCTTTTTGAATTGTTAGGAATCAAGTATCGGCACTGTCAGGTTGTATACTTTGCTGATGATGACAACACGTACAGTGTTCGTATTTTTGAGGAGATGCGCCCCACAAAAAAAAATAGTATAGTTACACATGTATTGGGATTGGGATTTTATATTTGTAATGGAGTTATAGGATAATCAGATACTATATTTTCTTCTTCTTTATACCCTAATGTCTGTCTAACAGTTACATAGTAACATCCAATTATGTCTTTATACTACAAAACACTTGAGAAAGGGCCTAGACTGTACGTTACTATGTAACTGTTATACAGACATTATGGGTAGGGTATAAAGGTTGGACTAGATGGACATATGTCTTTATACAACCTCCAATACTATGTTACTATTTAACTGTTATACAGACATTATGGGTTGGGTATAAAGGTTGGACTAGATGGACGTATGTCTTTATACAACCTCCAATACTATGTTACTATGTAACTGTTATACAGACATTATAGGTAGGTTGTAATGGTTGGACTAGATGGACATATGTCTTAATTCAACCTCAATTACTATATTGCTAGTTAGTATGTAATAGGGATATTTTGTCTGAGTTCTTTTTAATATATGAGTTGTAAAAAAATAAAAATCATTTCAAAATAAAATTTTAATACTAATCTCAAAAAATTCTATGATAAAAGCAGACTACTAAACCTTTAATTAATTTACAGATACACATTAAGTTTTGAAACAATAGACATACAGTTAGCTACATTCTAAATATTTGGAAAGGATTCAGATATATCTTACATGTAAATTTCTTAAGCGTTTTAGGTCCTATGGATCGAGCTTAAAAATTGTAAATCATATTTTTTTACTAGAGGTTTGAAGCTTAAAAACTGAGTAGTTTGTCTTTTTCTCGTTAGCTGTGGATGAGACTTGTGATGTCCGTCACAGCCCAGTTACTCATTTTTGTACACAGAATAACTAAAGATTTTACAATTACAGAGGAACTGGCAGCAACGTGACCAATAAAAGGACAACAGGGAAGTGATTTCTTTATTGAGGTACATGGACGCTTACAAA